>JAQIVE010005247.1:0-13181 GCA_034698285.1 Sminthurinus bimaculatus | reverse complement strand
TTGACTCTCTCTCTCTCTCTCTCCCTCTCTTTCTTTCTGTCTCTCTATCTATCTTTTCTCTTCCTCTTACCTCCTTTGCTCCTCTTTATATATATATATATATATCTATAAAATTTTTCTCTCTTGTCTTGCCTCCTCTCGTTTTGTCTTGTGTCTTCAAGCCAGATATCCTTTTACTTTGGGGCTTTGGCCTCAGCTTTGACTTTGGCTTTACTTTTTAAATTTTACTCTCTTCACTCCTTCCATTTTCCGTCCTTTGTCTGTGTAATGCTATGTATGTGAGGGAAAAGGATTGTATCTGTTAGACTTCCACTTTTACTAAATATATATAAAGCCTGCAGTACATGGATGCATACATACATATGTACATAAAGTATAGATGGAAAGATTGACTTGACTTGACTCAACTGCGGAATTTGTGCGGATAAACAATAATTCTCCTCTTATGTACTTTCTCCTCATTTATTTTCTTCGCCTTGGGTTTGGTTTACTGGGCTCCTTATTTTTCTATCCATTTTCTCAATTTTCAGATCCTTTCAAAATTCAAGTATGTAAGCTAAACGATTTTTGTTCACCACTCCGCGGTCATTGACATCTTATCATATTATATCATATCACGTTATTACTACATATTACATGCTGGAACTCATCCCCGGAAGTAACCGGAAAAGTCGATTTTATCATCTCAAGTTTTTGCATCTTTATTATTATTAGAGAGATTTTACATTCATTTAGAAATACGCAAAAAACAGGCGATTACCTCACAAGTGTAGTTCCTGTAATTTCCGGTAAATTGAAAAAAAGTTGTAATGTTGTTGTGTCGAAAAAAAAACAGGAGAAACAAACAAAAAACATTGACAAGCTGTTGGAATGACGATATAAATATCAATATCAACGTCGATGAAACAATCAGGGAATGAATAGATTTTGATTTTTTGTTACGCTTCTTCTTCTTCTCCACCTCCTTTTGTCTTTTGTTTTTTTGGCAGACGACAAACATCTTTATTTGTGTTTGTTTGTGTGGTTGTCTATGTATATGGATGTTGGAATGACAATCGATTCAAATCGAATCATCATATACCACACCATACCATACCGTACAATAGAAAGAACAGGAGAACAATACGTAGATACATCGTATGTGTATATCAATGTATGTATGTATGCACAAGCCGAAAAGAAAAGAAGCAAAAAACAAGAAAACAAGAGCGACGACAAGAGTGACATCCATATAGATAAACTCCATGTTTTTCTTCTCATTCGTTCCATTGTGCTTGCATTTCTATACTGTATCTTTCCTTGTGATGGTTGATGGCTGATGGCCGATGGTGTCCACACACACACAAAGTCGTTGTCGTTACTGTCGCGTATATTTTTATGACTGTCGTTATTGTCCTTGCTTCTGGGCCTGACGTTGTTTAGCCGTGTCCACGTCCAATAGATACATACATATGTATTTTGCCTTCTAGACTTGAGATTTGACCCGTGGTCAGCAATGTACAATAGTTATGGATGGTGATACAGTGTATCTGTATTGTGTGTATCAATAAAGATCCTATCGTCATCGTCCGGCTGTCAACGAGCAAATGAGGCTGTCCCATGCCTCCTTATTACTTACCATCTCATTTTTGTATCAAGTTAAAATCGTGTAAAATTTGCAATAATTTTAACACGGGCATAGCTGTCTAGAGCTCAAAAGTTCAATTTTTCATGCATGTAAATTGGAAAGAATTGCAAGTTTTAGGTTTTGAAAGTGTACAGTGTTTGTGTGCAAAGTGCAAGGTACGGTGAAAGAATACAATGAATGATTTTGGTCATTTGGTTGAATCGAGCCCGATTTGTTTTTTCCCTTGTTCAACATCCCTGAAACAGAGAAGGAGAGAAGCGACAAAAACAAAACAAGGAAAAAACAAAATACGAGACAGGATAGATCGAAGACTGCTGACGGAGTAGCGAAGAAACAAACCTAGGAAGCGTCAAGCCGCCCAGTCCGTCCAAAAAACGAAGGGAAAGAAGAAACGAAGAAAAAAAGAGGGAGAGGACTTTTCCATACCATACCATACCATACAATCTCATACCGTATCATAGTGTAGCATACCATAGCATACAAACATTCACACGCTCCTCGTTTTCTTGTATTTTTCTCAACTCGACTGCTACTCTCACAACGTACTTACATGTATCTACGAATAGAGAAGGAAGGAGAAGCATGGGCAAAAGCAAAAAGTGCGTGTGTAATAGTAAACACACGCTCGCTTTCCATTCCATCTCTGAGGGGAAAATCATTACATATATATCAAAGAACCTTCGTCTAACTCAGCTCAGCTCAGCTCAGCTCAACCCAACTCGGCTCAGCTCAGCTCGACTCAACGCAACTCAGACAGACTGAAATTTAGGGGAAGGAGAGAGGATAGACAAGAGCCAAAGAAAGAAATAGAGGTACATATAGAGAAAGAGGCAGAAGAAGAAGTGGCAGTCAGACAGACAGACAGGCTGAGGCGCACAGAATTTATTTTGACACTGGCTGAGGTGAATGGCCTGAATGGCCGACGCTTTCCATGTTCTCTGCCTGCTTTTCTGAATAGATTGTGCGTATATACGGTACATATATCTGAGTGCGTGTGTTTGTCTGGCTGTACTACGCACATTTCTCGGGCTCCCCAAAATCATCCATTCCCTACGTATGAAATCTCGCTTACTTACGCACCGTACGCACTATTACGCACCGCTCTACGCACTTTTAGCCAGACGAAATGCATATTGGTGCACTGCATACGGATGCGGATATACACAAAAGCGTGCGTGGGCTGTGCAGATCCGGATGGCAGCAGTAGAACACAGAGAAGAAGTGAGGAGCAGGAAAGCTTCCCTGGGTTCAATGTGTTCACTTTGGCTTTACCTCTCTCTCTCTCTCTCTCCCTCTTTCACTTTCTACTTGTATTCTATTGGAAAAACTCCTGTGCACACAACGAGCTTTAATACCGTACAAGCTCACTTAGTACCACAGTAATACACGAAAATGCTTTCACTTTTTGAAGGTATAAGAATATTTGATGCAGCAACCTTGCAAACGAAAATTATTAAAACTCAGCTTCGTACTAAAATCTACTACCAACGTTTTACTACAACACCCTCAGAAAAGTCATACTATTTGAGTTTGTACGGTAAAAATACATTGTCTGCTCCTCGGTGAGTTTCTCCCCTACATAGAATATTTAGAGAGTCGCACGTGCATCTCTATTTATACTCGGATCTCCGACGCGCTGTATATGTATAGTGTATATATATGCATAATAATAATAATGCGTATAAGAAGACACTAACTGTGGGATGTGCATAAAGCTCGTGGCTCGATTTGATCCTGACGATGTGTATGTTTTATAATATACGTACGTATATACGCACAGAGAGATTTTCTCGTTCCCTGTCGCATGTCACGGAAAATAGGACCAAAATAGGCTGTAAATCCGATGGCTTCCTAACATTTTGATATTTTAATGTTTATTCATTGCATATCGATACCTTCTTCTCAGCTTTCTGAAACATTCTGAATGTTGTACATTGTACATGTACAACTTGAAATTTTACTACGCATTTATTTTGCCCGGCGACAGTGTGAAAATGACAAAGAGATCTTTAATGCTAAATATATAAAATTGCGAGAAAGTAAAATAATATATTTAAATAGGATTGTACAAAATTAGAGAAAGAGAATTAAGAAATAAAAGGAAATTTGAGGCCGTAAAGTTTTTATGTATCTATATACGTGTATATATATATGATGCGTGGTGAAGACATTTTTCTTATTGAATAGCAGAAGGAGTACGATAAAGAGAAAGAGCAAGAAAAAGCAAAGTCCGGGGGTTGAGTTGGCTGAGCGCGTGCCACATGAAGCCACCAGCCAAAAAGAAAACTAAAGGCACAGACAAGCCCGCCACTCTCATGCGTACTGTGCGGATGCACGAGGATTTATTCTATACTTACAGGCCAACGCAGTGTACTATGTACTATGTATGTGTATCCATTTAATACAGAGCTGTAGTTAATAGTATCTTCGCCACGTTTTTTGCTCGAGTCTCTCTTGGATTTTATTACGACGCAGTTTAATCTGATGAAAAAAACAAGTTATGGATATTTTATTACGGTAAATAATGATATTTGTACACACATTAATTTACAGTTGTAAAAGAGGAAGAGCAACCCCGAACCAATTCTCAAACATTAATTTATTAATTAATACCGACTTTTCAGTAGGTATAGTTTTGATTTCTTCGTTTGACCAAAGTTTCGTTCACTTAGGATCACCAGCATTATTATTCTTTTTCTTTAAAAAAGTAGTCACAAAGTCTGAGGTAAAATATTGCCGAGGTTATTGGAAAAATTATGAATGGATGGAAGATGAAATGGTTTTGGCTTTCGTCTTGTGGAAAAATGACACGCGAAATGAGGCAACACGAGGCGAGATGAGACTCAACAATTTCATTAAGATAAATGAAGATGTTCTACAGATACATGACGAAGAGGAGGTAGAACCAAGAAAACCAAGTTGAAGATGAAGATGAAGGGAAATACGACAAGGAAGATTGGGATTAAGGCACATTTAAGCCATCATCGCAGTGACACGTTCACCACCATCACCACCACCAACACGTGAAAAGACGGAGAACGGAGGGAAAGGGGTAAAAGTAAAAGTTGGGATTACCAAGGATTGAGAAGAGATTCCCCTCTCTGAAAATTGGGATTGAATTTTAAATTCGAACATTAAACATTAGCACATGCTGCATACTGAACACGAAAGTGGAGCGAGCTAAAGCTGAAGAACTGAAGCTGAAACCGACCTGAAAAGTGTCGACTGGCCTAATGGGCTCATATCGCTTGTCAAACTTTACACCGAACCCAAGCAAATCCAAACCCCGAGCCAAAGTACACGTAGATAAACCAAACCCAAACCCAAAAAGCTAAATCCAAGCCAAGCTACGTATAGAATGTACGCATAGAAAAGCAGGAGCGGTAGAACATAAGATGGAAGATTACTTGAATTTACAGTTAGACTCTGCCGTGACTTTACATTCAACTCCAAACCACGTGGAGAAACTGAAAAAAAGATCGCTTCCCGAGCAACAAACTCAATCAGACCCAAGCGGAAAACCAATAGCAAAAACAAGGGAAAAAAAGTGAATGAGTGGATCAAGTGAGAAGGCGAGAGAGGGAAAGAGATTCATCTTGAAGGTCTCGAGCGAGGCTTTAAATGAAGCATCAAAATCAACACGCCAATACATTTCATGCATACCGGTGTACGTATTTAGATAAAACATGTTGAACGAGAGGCGAAGATTGTAGGATACTATTTTTTAAATGACTGTGTGCCTGTCAATGGTCGCAACACTCATGGTTGTACATATCAATATCTTCTTCCTTTTCCAATACCTTCTCCCAATTCCTTTACTAAAACGAGGAAAATTATGGAAAAATTGTTACATGTAATATTGAAAGCTTGATTTATTATTGAAGAGTAAGCTCATAAGAACAAAAAGGAAGGGAAACGTCAATAGTTTCAATATCAAACGAATGTATTTTAGTTGGAATATTACATTTACCCTAATACAGAAAAAATACTTTCACTTTTCTCGTCCCTGTGCATTCAGTAGGCCAAACTACACAGGACAGCACGATTCAAAACGATACATACATAATAAATTTTAAATTGTTTCCTCAATAATGTAATGCTTACACACACATGCAAAGTTACATTCTCCATTTCACTTTCATTTTCAATTCCATCGTGCTCAAAAGCAAAAACATAATGCGTATACACAATGTCAGCCTGGGAAGGACAACAGTTTCTGTTTTAGCTCTTTGGAGTAAAAAAAGAAAGAAATGTTTTTGTTTTCATTTCTCTGATGAAAAATTTGCATGGCTGAGTTATTGTAAGCTGATCGACGTTCATTTTCAACCATCGATACAAACAGTTTCACAAAAGGTCAATAAACAATAAATGGCCAAAAGGAAGGGAGATAATTCAAAAATGTGCAGGCATTACATTCTTACATACATATGGACATTTCTATATTGTACAATATGAGCGATGCGTAGGTAATTTTGAGTTTAAATATTCATACTTGATACTCAAATTGAAATTCAAATTGAAATTCAACTTCCTCTTCAAAAACCGTAGCGAAGACACGTAGGGCAAACAAAGCAAAAAATGAATATGTTTAAAATGTCGATATTATAAATAATATTGTACACAATAAAATTCATTGTAGGAAACTCCGCCTTTCTAGTATAAAAGTCTAGTATCTAGTTTCTACTTTGGATATTTTTTGCCCTCCCTTCCATACGGCTGCATGCGGGGGATGATCACGAAAACGCACACATACATGCATACATACTTCCATCCATCCATCCGTCCAAGTATGCATATTAATTTTAGTACAAACACAAAGACAAGCACGCATATTACATAATACATAATACACAAGGTATGGAAAAAATACAGACAGACATGATGATTTGAATTGGCCCATTGCTCTTTTCCCTTCAGATTGAGGTAAATTATATGCTTAATAAAACTCTAAATGCCTTAAAAGGTTTTCTCCCTTGTTTCAACAGTCAACATTGGCAATCCTACAGACATACGTACATACGTATGCATACTTTTGCCAGCATATTGCAGTTGTCTTGAGTCTACCTAATACATGCAAACATACAGACTGTACACTATTTCCCTTTTGAGAGTATGTATTGTGTGAACGGTGAACGGGGATTTGCCTTATGCTTTGGTTTTGACTTGAGCCCTGGCGTTGGCTCTTTCCTTTTTTCAATAAATAAATTGCAATGCATAAAACATGAATGAAATTTCAAGTAGTATTTGCACTTACCGAGATGGTAGATTGAGCACAAACATTCAGTACATTTCTTTCTTGTCATATAATGTATAAAATACAATATAATAATATATATATACAATGGCGGGATGTACATACATACATATGTATAGGTTTACATACATAAATATTATATGTAAGTATGATAAACAGTTTCTTGCCATTTTCTCCCCATATAGATAATATGTATATATATACCTCTTGCTCTGGTCTTATAGGTGAAGAGAATATGTAGGATAGGATAGGATAGGGCGAGGGAGAGGGTTAAAGTTCTCCCTTTTCAAAAGGAGCAATATAAGAAATAGGAAATACATAGATAGATAGATAGATAGCTAGATAGACAGATAAAAGGAGAGGGAATAAGAAGAAAAGGGAAGAAGCCAGTTTGAATTTTCGTTTTTCCATCCACATTCCACAGATCCACATCCACATTTGCTGACAGACAAGAAGTCTTCATAGTACACCCAGTGAATACATAATATATCGTATTATTCCAGACTGACGAATGGAAACTCACTGCTCCGTTCCTCTGGTTCGAGGAAACGAAAAAGTACGGACATAACACGCCGTGGCATCGTATATATACACATACAATATATGTAGCATGGCTTGACTTGGCATCGTATAGTATGGCATGGCATGGCATGGCATGGCATAGCATAGCGGGCCATGGCATGTCAAGGAGTCAAAAAGAACGAGAAGAAAAGGAACAAGAAGAAGAAAAAGAGAGAGGAAGCAAAAGCTTTCAAGTCAGATGCCACGTGCATCCATTTGTATTTGTACTTGGGGATATGTACATTGTACATGTGTAGTTGGACGGATATTCGTCGTTCCTTGGACGAATACTAGATATGCACATTGTACATATCATATACACGCTTAAGCCTTCCACCGTCACCACCACGGTCTTTGCCATCCTCGTCACAATCCCGCTCAAAAGTGAGCACGGAGAAAAACCTTCCCTCTTTGCTCTTCTTCCCTCCATGAATGAGTATGTACTTACTGTGTGAGACTGTCAATATTTTATAGAGTTTTCTTATGTATGTACAGTACAGCTATAGAAGGAATCGACCAGCAGCACATTTCCGCGTGTACTACACGTTTCATTGTACATAACACTCATATCTAATGGTTATGACATGAGATGAGTTGAATTCAGTCGAACTGAGATGAGATGAGATGAAATGGGGATGAAATGGCCTGACATGAAATGGTATATGCTATGTTATGCTATGCTATGCTGTGGTCATCTCCCGCTCTTTCAATCAGACATTTGGCCATTTGAACTTTACTTTCCGGCTCAAACTTGTGTTGCATTGTTGACTCGTTTTTGCACGTGCTTTTCAATCAATCATTGAAAAGTTCGCCGTAAAAGTTGTGTATCAACGAATGAGCTCTGCTGTACTTTTTCTTTCTGAAACTTTTTCGCTCAACTTTTGTTTTTTAAACAGAGTTGAAGTTAAAACCGAGATAATTCTAATCTAAATTAGAAATTAGGGGAAAGAGATGCCGCGCATTAGATTTGTAAAAAGGACGGAGAAAGAAAACGAGAAGGAACAGAGAAATCCCAGTTGAAATCCAAATTCAAATCTAACGTGCACATGACAGTTTGCTCATCATACATACATACATACAGGATATTGCACTAGCACACTAGTAAATCTGAATGCATGTATGTAATGCTAGTACAGGGAGTCGGAAAGTGTGAGCACTGAGCACATGTACCATACCAGAGCACAGTACACCCCGCACATACATACATACATGCATAATGTATATGCACACACTGAGCTGGAATGACAGGAGCTCACATTTGAACACTTAACACGCTACACACACTGACTTTGGCTTATGGCATACATTAATTATCATATTATTATTCTCTGGGTTTGACGCCAGGAAGGCTGGCCAAAATGACGATTAAGAGTAATTCTCGAGTATTATCTCCCATTACTTTCATCCATTCCCCCATATTCATACATACACATTACACATACATACAGACATACACACACACACAGTTACCATGCACATCTTTTTCTTCAATACATTAATATACACATCTATCTATATGTATGGGCTGTATATGTATGTATGTATGTATGTATATTTGTTTGCTGCTATAGGTTTTGTCTCTTGACAGAACAGAGAACAGAGAAAAGAGCGAAGAGAAGCGAAGAGGAGGCGGAGGGAGAGACGGAAAAACGCACACACGTTTCTCCATACAGAAGATTCCGCCCGCCGTCCCATTCACATGCCATGCCAACTGCCTAGCCAAGCCAAGCCAAGCCAGACCAAGCCATGTATACTGTATTTATATACATATGGGTAGAGTTCAACGCACTTTTACGCAACTACGCACGCACAAACAGACAGAGCAGACATAAACACACGCACTCGCTTCTCTCCTTCTTCTTCTTCCTCTTCTGCTTCTCCTTCCTCGGCTCTTTTATCTTTCTCTTTCTCTCTTTGGCTTGGCGGAACTTGCACTCGGGATGGAATTTCCAGCTCGTCTACTCACTACTATCAAACTTTAGTCTCCGCGCTATAATGTATATAATGTATAATGTATATCGCAATGTTTACATTGCCTCGATATAATACAATATAAGTGCATACACACTATACACCGTACACTATTGATACAATGTTATTGCTATGATGATGCAATATGCACATTCTTGCATTCTATTTTATACAGTGCGTATTGTACGTACCGTAATTGTACCCGAGTTGGGATGGCCGCTCCCGAGTTGGGATGATTGAGCGCTGCGCTTATTTGCCTTGCAAAATTTGTATTTGAAAAGTTACATAATTTTGAAGTATATACTCAAACTCTACATGCGATTTGCTACAACTTTTGTTTTAACTACATTTATTTTGATCAATGGGATGAAGTACAGCATCAATTTTAAAAAAGAGTCGTGAATTGTGTGTTTTTAACGTCTTGATAAATTGATGCATAACTTACCTATTTGTTAGCAAATCAGCATAATAATTGACACACATACACATCAACATCTTGTTACTTCAATGACAAGTTGAATTTTTTTTAAATTAATCGCATCATATTTTTGTCTAGCATTGTTTGAACGTCTTCAATTTTGACTGAAATGCTCCCGAGTTGGGAAATATGTACGCTCGTGTAAAATCATAGCACAGCCAATTCTACACACAACTCCACGTACAAAAATACAATTCTTTACTTGCAACTCTGAATTATGAACGAATATCAAAAAGTTAATTGCAGTTTTTACACTAATTCAAGCTTATTGAAGTTCCGCTTATTGTATTATATTTTAAACATCAATATTATAAATCTAAAAAGCAGTTTTGATTATTATATCAAGTTCATATGAAGTCGATCAAATCTCAATGAGTACCAATCATAATAATTGCATCTTTAACTTTAAATATTTCATTCAATTTTCGATTTAGTTTGTTTGCCGTAATCTTGTTTACTATAAAATATATTATTAGTTATTAAGAACTTTGGTTACCTATTATCTTGTGGATTTATTGCTACAATTTTGAGAAAATGCAAATGATTGATGATGACTTTGTTTTTTATGTTAATAACTATCATTTTTATGCACAATCATAAAGTAATTAATGTTGTTGT
The DNA here is from genome assembly GCA_034698285.1 of Sminthurinus bimaculatus. Lineage (NCBI taxonomy): Eukaryota > Metazoa > Arthropoda > Collembola > Symphypleona > Katiannidae > Sminthurinus > Sminthurinus bimaculatus. The sequence goes on along the minus strand of JAQIVE010005247.1, from coordinate 2,672 downwards.
TATGACCAAACAAGTAGAAAGTAAAACTGAACATGATTAATTGTAACTACTTGCTTTGTATAACATACTTTATAACATTAGTTCGACCGTCCCAACTCCGGAGCATTCCTTCCCAACTCAGATACACCTGTTTGTCTAAGAATTGTAGGAACAATAATTTTTTTCTAATTTTTTTGTCAAAAGCATTGTTTTTGACATGCATTTTTACACATATCCTGAAGTTTCAATGAAATAATATGCCCTCGCTACAGAGATACAAGTGCGTTTACCCCGAGCAAATGCACAAACCATCCCAACTCGGGTACAATTACGGTACAAGAAAGCGATTATCGACGACATTTGTCAAAATAGACAATTTTCGACATTTCACAAAATGGTCGAATTTCGATAAAATGTCACAAAATGGTCGATTGTCAATAAAATTTGACAAAGTTGACAGTTTTCGATGAGATTTAACGGAATCGACGATTTTCGAGATTTGTAAAAACTGACGATTTTTGAGTTGTTTAAAAATTGAAAATTTTCGAAACTGATCGGCCAATTTTCGAAGAGATTGATAACTTTCGATGACTGTTAACAAAATTGACCATTTTTGATGAGATTTTAGTAAAAATTCATCAAAATTGAAAAGATTTTCATGAAAATCTTGTCAAAAAATCGCTAGAACATATCACGAGATTTTTTTTCTAAGGGTAGACGTTTAATTCTACGATTTAATAAATTCCAGGAATTTGCACAACGGACTACTGCCGATGCGGTGGAGGAGCAAGAAATGAAGTTTTCGAGTACAGCTGTAACACGAATCAAGTCTTTGACCCGGTTAGAATGTCCTGTCGTGACCCCCGAAAGACGGAGCTCTGCTCAGACGGCGCCAAAAATCGAGGAGTCGTCCGTTCTCCGTCTCAACAAAGTTCCAGCTCTAGCACCAGCTCAAAACGTGCCGTGCCACCTTCCACCAGTTTAGATCCCCAGCAGCAACAGTTCCAATGGAGACAGCAGCAGTTGACCCTTGAGAGACAGCATTATGAGCTGCAGCAGCAGCAACTACAAGTAGAGAGACAGCTGGAAAGGACCAAACTTCAAGAGCTGTACCCGGGCTATTATCCTCCAATTGATGAGAGTTCACCATACTCCGATACAGAATCTGTGACTTCCAGTCAGCTTGGGCCCTACCAACTCCAGAACCCAATATTTGAGACTCCAGAATCCCAAATAGAACGCGAGCAGGCTCTGGAGCGGGAGAGATTGCGGGAAATTTATTTGGGTCCAAGGTCAACTTCTCCTAGTCCTCAGGATTTTGTAGAAAGAGAACGAGGGCGAGAGCGGGAAAGTTTGGGGTTTTCCGGAGATAGAGGTCGAGACCGAGAAAATCCGACATTTTCCGGTGAAAGAGAAAGATACCGGGAAAATCCGTCATTTTCCGGACAAAGACAGCGAGAACGAGAAAATCCGTCATTTTCCGGTGAAAGAGACAGATACCGGGAAAATCCACCATTTTCCGGTGAACGAGAAAGATACCGGGAAAATCCACCATTTTCCGGCGAAAGAGACAGATATCGGGAAAATCCGGAATTTTCCAGAGAAAGGGAACGAGATCGAGAAAATCCGCCATTTTCCGGAGAACGAGAAAGATACCCGGAAAATTCGCCGTTTTCCGGAGAAAGGGAACGAGAGCGGGAAAATCCATCATTTTCCGGTCCCAGTTCCGGTTCGATTTCAAATCCTCCCGGGATCGCTCATCAAGAGCAGCTCTTGCTTCTCCAGCAATTCCAGATCCAGCAGCTCCACCAACAACAGCTTGAAGAGCAGCAACTTCATCAACAACAGCTGCAAGAGCAACAACGCCAACAACAACAGCTTCTCCAGCAACTCCAGGAGAAACTGGAAGAGCAGCAACGCCAGCTGCAGAAGCAGAAACAGAAACAAAAGGAGAAGAATAAGGAAAGGTCTAAATTCCAAGAAGACGATGATCGGCGAAACTTGAGGGATTTCGGAAGAGACAATGAAAAAACGGAAGTCCACCTTCATCTTCCACTTGTGCAGAATCCGACACCGCAGTCGCCACTTTTTTATCAGCATCCACAACTTCCACAGAGACAGAACAGGTTTCAAAGCTCGTATTCGGATCCGCATCCGTATGATGGAGACTACTTTAGGGACGACCCGAGGGAGCGAGAAAGCCCGAGATTTCCCAGCTCAGGTTTTAGTTCAAATCTCCAGAATCAGAATCAGCAGCGATCGCGAAAAAAGAACAAATATTCCCACTCCTCTCAAAATTCCTATGCGCAGAGTGCTGGAGAAGACTTGGAGGAGCTTGACGAAGAAAATGACGGGAAAGAGCGGGAAAACTCCCAGTATTCTAGCACTGGCTCCAGTTACAGTCCCCAGAATCAAGAGTCCGGTACAAATTCTAACAATGGGGAGCTGAAAAATGGAAGTTCCCGGGACTTTGACATGAGTGGGGTGAAAACCCGGGAAAAGCCGACCAAGTCTCGCCCTCGCTCTGAGTATTAGACAATGCATTAGGGTGATTCATTCCTCCCAAACGCTTAAATTCATACCTTGCGGTTAATAAAAAGTAAGTTTCGTCTAAGCAAACATGTTTAAAAAATATTTGGTTAAAATCCATGAATGTCAAGGTGCTCCCCAAACGGGTCAAAGATCGGAGGTCA
>JAQIVE010005246.1:0-13182 GCA_034698285.1 Sminthurinus bimaculatus | reverse complement strand
GACCTATTATTTTATTAGTTATATTAATATTTAAATCTTTTAGTAAAGATTCTAAATTATTAATTTATTAAATTCTGATTTAGAGTTTTTAGTGGTTACTCTAAATTAGTATCTTTTTTACTTTATTTATTAATAAGGTTCAAAAAATCTTCTCTATCTTGCTATAAGGTGTTTTTAATAAAACTTCTTAATATAAACTTTAGTTTTATTTATATAGGATTTTAATGCTGACACTACACATAGATTTTTATTTTGTACGTATTCTGGGTAAAATGAATGTGGTTGGAAGGATGAGGACGATGTTTTCTTGAGATGAAGATGTTTGAACATGGCTCCTTCTGGATAATAAATAAGAGACGACAGATCTAAACACTTGATATCAGAGGAACGATCAGCGTTAGTTAGTGCTAGAAGAGTCACTAATTTGATAGATAATTGGGCCAATGTTAATTTATCATTATCTTCAAGTGTTGTTAAATATTGGACTAATTTTGACACTGGCCAAGTATCGACATGACGAGGACGAGGAGGGACAGAGTTGAAAATTCCTCTCATTAGTCTAATAATCGTAGGATGTTCACCAACACATTTATTTTTTATTGGAGGTAAATAATAGGATAAAGCAGAGCGGTGAATGTTTATACTTCTATATGCTAATTTTTTGTCCTCTTCCAGGAAGGCGAGATAATTTATTATATCTTGAAGAGTGGCTGAAAGGGGATCGAGTGACAGTTCATTACACCAGCTATTAAAGGACTTCCATGCAGATCTATAGCACTTTTTTGTTCCGCATCTGATGGAATTGGACAGGAGCTCAAGACTTCGGTTTGATAAATGATTTGAAGTTTGGGGTCTCCCGACACTGGCCAGGCTACCAGCTGGAATTTCTGAGCTAGAAGTGGGTGAGGGCAACCCTGTGGATTTGTGAGCAGATTCGGTGCTCGTGGTAGTAAAATTGGATGTTGAATTAAGGACTGGAGTAGGAGTGGGTACCAGGGTTGATTGTGCCACAGGGGAGCTATGAGGAGAATCGTTGCTTTGTCCTCGGTGCATTTCCGCAGACAACGACCCACTAGACAAAAGGGGGGAAAGGCGTAGCCCTTGATTCCCGTCCAACTGAATGAGAACGAATCGGTTCCCTCCGCTTGTGGGTCCGGCCTCCAACTCCAGTAGCGAGGCAATTGAAAATTGTGGCGACTGGCAAATAGGTCGACTTGACATTTCATGTGAAGGTTCAATAGGGCCTGGGTCAATTGTTTGAGCAGCATCCAGTCGCTGCTGTCCCGACAGTTTTTTGACTCCCAGTCGGCATGGATGTTTAACTTCCCCGGAAGGTACTCCGCTTTGAGCCAGAGTTTGCGCTCCAGACACCATCCCCACATTCGGATAGCAATCTTGTTGAGGTTTGATGACCTTGTCTCTCCTAAACGATTGACGTAGGAGACGGCCGATTTGTTGTCCAGTTTTAGTAGAATCGAGCATTCTTTTCGATCTTTTGCAAAGCATTGAATAGAGAGGAGGGCTGCTTGTAGCTCTAAACAATTTATGTGAGGGTACTGGCGATGATCTGATTCTGACCAACTTCCTCCTGTTGTCACACTTGTTGTCACCTGTTTCCACATCTTGAGCCCCAACCCAAGTTCGAAGCATCGCTTTCTATGACGATGGACGGTTCTTCCTGGAGAATCGGTGAGGGAGGGAGAGACTCGACATTTTGAACCCACCACGACAATTCCGCTTTTACTTCTGGATTCAAGAGTAGTTTTTCGTCCCATCGACTTTTTCTTCCTCTGACTTGAGCAATGATTTGGGTCTGAAGCTGACGAAGATGAAGACAAGCCACTCGGAGGCTGAGAGTCACAGAGTTGATAAGCCCCACGAATTTCGCTAACTCGCGAGCACTCACTGATTGAGCCTGGACAAGGGATTGAGCATTTACTTTGATTAAATCTGTTTTTGAACTTGGAATGCCAAAGGTTAAATTTGAAGAATTAATAACAAATCCCAGAAATTCTATTGTTTGTGTGGGCTCGAACTGGGATTTTTTCGAGTTCATAATAAAACCAGCGGATTCTAAAACTTTTATAATAATATTTAATTAACATTTAGGTCTAAATTATTATTTTAATTTCAAATTCTCGCCTTGAGGACTCAAGATGCATTAAATTATGTGTCGATGTATTTTGAATATTGTTTGACATTTAATATTTCCCCTCTTGTCTCCTTTGTAAAACTTATTATAATGTGATGTATAACATAAAAAATAACATTACACAACATGGCCTCTTAATACAAAATGTGCGTCTTGACTCTTGACTCAAGAATCCTGACCGTAGAAGCAATTGATTTGATTTGACAAAAAAAGGCTAGTTCATAAATAACGTGTGTTGAAAAAGCATTAAACTCCATCAGGCCAAATCAAATTCAAACAAAAAATGAAAAATGGGAAGAACCAAGCCAAACCAAAAATTTAAATACTAAACGGTGCATTATGGCAAATCTCAAAGACACATGATGAGGTGCTATATACGATGTGTAATAAGATTATTTTTCCAACGCTTGTTATTTCGCTAAAGTGTTCGTTAACATTTTAAATGAGTGTGTTAGGGGTAGAATATTTAAATTTTTGTTACGTCTCGATTTTGTATGATGATTCGCATTATCATTACCACCGCTATGTGATTTATTTTCAATAAACCAAACCAATACATGCAATGATGGGGCGCATACACACATCGTATATTATTATAGGTTGATATAATACTCAACCGAACTAGGAAAAGTATCACACTTACTTAAAACTATAAACAAAAAAGCTTCATCTGATATCTAATATCCATCTAATATATAATATTATGTTAATAATGAAGTAGCAGAAATATCCTAGACTCTTTGTGGTTTCTCTTGGGTTGGCTGTCCATTGATGAGTCTGCTGACTGGGTGGGTCTTTGGTCTTTGTGTCCTATTTGTTTGAGTTGGAAATAGATTTCAGAGTTTGTCTTCTCGGTGAGTCAAAGGAAATGTAATAAGTATAGGATGATATAGAGTATTTACAACGGCTAAGATAATATCATAAAGACAAAAATTGCCAAGATACACATATTATACGTATAGATAATATGTATAGTTGATATTGACTAAACCATGACCCGTCATGCAGCGTTGAATTGTCTTTAAATTATAAACAATTTATGCATAGAATTTTCCCAGAATTTTTAACAAAGTACTGCACAATATTTTTGTAAACAACAAAATATTTAGTTGAATTGCATCATATTTTGAAAACTAATCTATTTTTTCAAAAACTGAATGAAATTGGTACAAACATACAGTTTTTTGTAATTATGACGAGTGATTCTTTCACGCAGTTGTAAGTTATACCTGTACATTGGCCATGCTCACATTTATCTAGTTGTGTATGTGCCTATGTGCTTATTGTGACGAGGGCGTCAAGTCATGGATGGAAGACGGAGCTCATCTATTTCTTTCTCTGTAAATAGTGAATGGTCGAAATCGATCTATACGCAATCTCTCAGATGTAAGTGTATCCATATAGTAAACAGATACATGTATAAATGCTTGCCGTAGGTTTGGTCGTCTTGGATATGAACCTCAAAGTTTTGGTAGAGTATAACAGTGAACAGTACTTATGTATGTGTAAAGATATTATGAACAATTGGAGGAGACTCGTCAAATGAAATATTATTGGAATTGAGGGTTTGGCTTTGCGGCGGTTACATTTTCCTCTTCCACCATTCAATTCACAGTTCATAAGAGTTTATTTCATTTGACTCGGATATCTATAATACCTTTAATACACTTTACCTTTTACACTTGTGTCCATGTGTAATAATATATGTAATACTTTCTCTCTGCTCTGCTTTTGCTTCTTCGTCTTCTTCTTCTTCTTCAGCAGCATCTTGGACTTGGATTTAGATTTGTAACTATACTGGGCACAGAGAAAAAAGGTGAGCTCGTAAAAATTAGCTCTCATTTCACTCGCAGATGCCTCACACACTCATCCACATTTTTACGAGGAGCCCCAAACGAGCCCTAGAAAAAAACCTCATCATTTTTTATGGGTTTTCTCTTTCTGTGTATCTCTCTCTCAGGCTAAATCCAAATTCGAATATAATATTAATATAGTTCTCCATAATATCTTTGTCTGTTTCTATATATATATATAGACAAATCTGTTTCTGCGTTACACACACACAAGCACCGTGTGATGCATAATATATAGTGTAATGAAAACGATCGTATTTTTATTGGACAAGCAATAAGAATTAAAGCAGTAAAGCTATTTTCATTCCTCACTCTCAGTCAGGGGAAACCGTCTCTGACTTTCAAGTTTAAACTTAACTAAAACTTTTACATACATACATACATACATGCATGTGGAAGGACAGACATTTGGTCTTTTCGCTTAGGTAAGTTAATAGTTCAGTTTTTTATGTAGGCAGGCATGTATCTTGGTAGCACTTATTTTTTTCTCCGTCTACTAATTATCTATGTATATGTATAATGTATAGCTGCCAACCAATATGTTAACAACATTAGATGCTCCATCATGTTCTCATGAAGCAAAAATACATTTACTATCATTAGCGTTATGTACTGTATATACATACAAAAAAGTCTAATAATACACAAGTAAATGCACAAGAAAAGGCAAACATTGAGCATTTGGTTGGTTTATTGTGGCTGAGCCAAAAGCTAGATGAAATTAATAAAACAAACTTGATTTTTTAATTTTTTTAATTTTCATGTTATAATGTATAATATTATGTTTACTCTTTGTATTAAAAAAAGATGTTGGTGTTGGTGATGATAATGATAATGCTGGTTATATGCATGTATATTCTATCGTACATAATATATAGGAAATAACATGTCTGCACACCCCATCCAATCATTCACACCATCTCGAAAAAAGGAGAAGCTCTAATCATCCCCTTCTTTTCAGTTTCAGAGCCGTGGCATTGTGTTCAATCTGATATTTAGCTCCTCTATCTGATACCTATCTCTGTGTTATCTGATCTGGTCCACACAGTCATCTGTTGAACCAACATTAAGGCAAATCCAATTCAATGTCATTCCATTCTTCCAATGAGAAGGAGAGAGAATGCGTTCACACATACGAATTACGCTTCTCTTGCCCCCACATTCAATATGTATCAAAGAAACTAGCAACAACCCACGTCCCAATCAAATCAAAATCAAAACTGATGATGAGAGCAACCGTCAAATTATATAGATCTGCTGCTGCTTCATTCCATAGTCACAGCCTGCAAATCAATTTTATCTTGGTTTTTTTTCTTTTCCCTGTATGTATGTTGCTTGCCCTTCTTAGCTGTTCAAAAAAGGAAAGTTTAACATTAGGAGAGACGGAGAGGTTGCATTTTTTACCAGTCAGTTGAGACTGAGTTTGTTCAAGTAAACGAAGGATGAAAAAAAGAAAGAAAGAGGGAGACGAGCAAGTGAAACTGGAACTAGAACTAGACCGAGGCTAAATAATGATGAGCTTTAATCATAATCATAATGATAGTAATAACAATAATAATGAAGCGAGTTAAGGGAGAAAATTTGTTCCGTCGGAGGTTAAAGAAAGAGTGAGTGAAAAGCGCGTCGTTTGTCCAAACTATGGCACGCCAGTTTGGAAAAGCTCGAGTTGCGTTGATTTGGATGAGCCGAGGCCAAACCAAACCATCAGATTGATTGTAAATTGTAAATACTGCCTTGGCTTCTTGCTTTTTGAAAGATAAATATGATATAGTTTCACGAGCTTTTTTATCTATTTTTTTGTCCATCTTTTCCTGGCATAACGTGTACCAGTAGACACATAATGCCTTTTGTTGTGCCTCCACCGATTCTTTTTATCGTTTCTTTCGCTTCAATTCTTCTCCTTTTTCTTCTCCAGTTTGTATATATACTGTGGGGAATTCAAATGGAAAATTATGATTATGGTTAAGTATTTTTTACCTTTTGGTACCTCTCTCCCTCCTTTCTTCTTTTCTGCCCACCCAAAGCAAAGAAAGAATGCATGTATGTGTGTAAAGTTCAAGTCAAAGTTGTTGTAGATGGTTGATATTGCTGGTGGTTTCCTCTCACTTTTTTCTTCAATTTATTCACTCTGATTATTTGATTGGTCCGGTATGAACATTATTATTGTTATTTGGTTGTGAAATCTTTTTGGTCAAACACCATTTAGACTCCATTCAATTTTCAATCTTCTGTTTGAACATTCAATTGGAACGAAAATTTAAAGCTACGCATATTTTCGGCATTATCATTGCCTTCATTTTTTATTGGGATGATTATCATTATCTCATCCTTATTTCAACTCTGAGAGAGTGGAAAACTACAAGACAAAATGCTTCAGATTTTTCACACTTTTCACAGGTGACTGCCGGCCAGATACTTGAGAAAAACTGTTGATATGTTTGCATCTGTTATTGATTTTGATTATTAGAGTAAATGGATAAAATTTAGCATGTTTTTTTGCATCGCGCTGACTTTTTATAGATAACAAAGTCAGGACAGGTTTGTATGTGTTTTGTTTTTTGTGTTATTGGTGAAAAGCAATGGCAAGAGAGCAAAACCGACTCTCTGTATTTTGTATGTATTTATATGTATTGGTTGTTGAGCCAGTTTCATGCCAAAATTGCTGGTTTCTCCTTCGGTCTCTCTGAATTGTTGCTGACGATGATACACTTTTTTGCTTTTCACTCTTCCTAAGTTATTATCATACATATGTATGTGTACACAGTATAAAGTTTTAAACATGTACTGTCCTTTATACACATTAAGTGTGCGTTTGTATGTGACTGCTGACTCTCTGGTCTCGGGTTCACAAGAATTGTTAATGTGGTCTTCTGTATACAGTTCACACACTCTCATAAAATAAAATATCAAGAGCTCTCTCACCTCACAGTCAATTCCTTCGACTCTCATTCCACTCTCCAATCTATCAAACGCTAAACACTGTAGGTATGTATGTATGTGTGCATTCAGTTTACAGAGACAAACAAATACTTTGTTCTTGTTCTCCGTCCGGATTTTCTCCTCTTGCTCATCCTCTTATCTATCCATACACAGGAGAGACGCATCAATCAGCTATTCCTTTTCTCTTTCTTCTTCTTTATTTGCACGTTCCATGTGTTGTGGTGTCTTTGACGAGTATGTTTGTAATGGTCGTACGACGACATATTATGCAGACCCGTCTTGGTTTTGTCGTCGTCGTCGTCTTTTTCTTCTTCTCCTTCTTTTGCTCCTTGAACTGGATATTTTGTCTACCTAGATATGCCAATAAAGCCAATGCATTGATTATTTTGTGTGTATGTATTGTATTCCATTTTACGTGTGTTGCACTTATTGCCACATAATTGTCTTGTGTCTTGTGTGTGTAAAACAGTAAAAAATGGGAGAGAAATGTAAAAAACACAGGTGGACACTGTACACAAGAGCAAAAACACGACATTACATTTTTGCCATACGTCGTGTTTGTATGCAAAGACGAGAAAATGAACAAGTTTTATTTATTATTATCATATATTATTGAAAAAAGAAGAAGACTAAATATAATACAGAAAAAGATGAGAAAATGAAAAAAACAGGTGGTGACTTTTTATGTAATATAATTTTTTTTTATATTGATCTTCTGCTTCTTTTATTGGTACTCCACTTGATGACATGTACGTACTTGTAAATATGTATCTAGTTTACTGTCCACGTTTGAATGAGAGTTGTTTTGCGTAAATTTGATCAATTAGAGCTTGAAAAATAAATCAGGACTTCAGGACGGGGGATCACAATGCAAAATGTTGTATACGTAGTTATTTTTGATTACATACAGACTTTTTGCAATCCTGCAAAGATGAATACTTGTGTATGACTCTGGATTCCTTTTAGCATATACATACATAAAAAGTTGAACATTTTCTCATCATTTTTATGATTTGGTTTAGTTTTTTTGCAGATTCATCTGGTTTTGCAGACATTCTTGTTTAATTTATAGTTTTTTAATCTGCTTTACTTTATATTTTACATCATTCTCCCTCATATTCAATTTAATAGGTATTTGCAATTTATATTTATATAACACACAGTGTACAGAGTACAGAGAGATAAATAGTTGCTGCAAATTGAATGGAAATGGAAATGCTAAATATTCTAGTAAAATATAGTGTATTCTTTGACTTTCATTATGTTGCTCGGTAACTTCTATTAAATTGATAAGAATTTGGAGTTTCGAGTAGCAGCATGTATGTATGTATTTGGATTGAACATAAAAAAGTTGGCAAACAGATAAAAAAGCTTAAATTCTCCCTTATATTCCCCATTTATTCTGATGGAGCTTCTTCCTTTTGTTCTATTTGCTATATTTTCTGTTCAAGGTTGTATCCTATTATGCACATGTACATACATACGTATGTTTGTACTCTGCATTTTATAATTTGTAGATCGAGATTTAAGAAGTTGACTCGCGTTCCTCGGCTTGTTGGGAGACATACCTTAGATTTGTACACATTATATCGTATTCAATTGTATATAGACCCAGTTTTTCCTTGGAATTACCTGGTTTTTCATCTAATTCGTAAATCTTGTTGTAAATAATCTATGCAAAATTGGAGAAAAGTCATCCACATACATACATACATACAGGTATACACACACATAACATAACATAGCATACAGCATACACGCGTCGTCTACTTCTGCATTTTACACTTTACAGGCAGGAATCAAGATGACCATTGAAATTGATATTGAAAAGGCGAATTATTTATTAGACCAAAGGCTGATGTGGCCTTACACGGTGAATTTTTCTGTTTTTCATGTTGTTTTGACAAATGGTCGTCTAGGCGTTTTGGTGGTTTCGTGAACTAGTTTGCCCTTTTTTCATGTGTATCTGTGTGTGTATGTATGTGTGTGTGAGGTGGGCGCAGATTCATCTTCTTTTATCATCAAATATCAACTTATTATGCATAATATCAAGCTATTCAACTTCCATATCATTATCATCATTATTATCGCATCATTCCGTGGAGGAATCCGTCCGTATAATATTAAAGAAGGAGTAAAAAAATAGTAGTAAAAGTAAATTCACTTTGAATTGTAATTGTAATATTCTGCCCAAAACATTTTCTAACCCTTTTAGGTCGATCATCAAAAGCCATGGCAGGCCAAACCATTATATACATTACATTACATACATTACAAAATTCACTTGGTTTTGATTTGTTAATGAAATGAATCGTAAATCTCGATGGATGGACTTCAATTTTCATTTTCTTTCCCTCAGATACATAAATTTCCCTGAGAAAATTGTATCAAATTGAATATTATCTTTTTTCCAGAAACACAAAAAAATGAGCCGGTGGCCATCCATAATTTTCTATATACGATATACATACCTACGCAGCTTTTTTCTGCTCTCGTTATGCTTCTGCTTCGTCTCCTTTTTCTTCCTTTGGGAATAATCAAAGGTCGAACCAAGAATCGAAATCAATACTTGTTTTGTTCCTCGGGTTCAAACTGTTGCTAAGATCAAATATACATACATATGTACATCTGTGTAATTCACATTATTGTATAAACGAAGAAGTTTTGAGTTAATAGGGCACTTTTCAAAACTATTTCTCAGACTCCTCAATATTATCGTAGTCATTACTACATACATATTTGTAAAAACCATAAACCATGGAAAAAACAATGAGCGGGCAGCTTTTATTTATTTGGTTCGCTATACTTTAAACGGGAAAGGTATAAAACGTATGTGATCTACATACATATTTTATTTGTATCAATGTTCAGTATACGTACTACATACATAAGAAAGTTCCTTTGTATTTTCCCCATGAAAACCACAGTAAAAACAAAATGTTGCTTATCTCCACCTTGACACGAACTTGTTTCCTTTATAAGACCAATGTACATATAAAATGTGCGTATCGTACATAATGTGCCTAGCAAGTGGCAGGAGCACAAGCAACAAAGTTTAGTTTTATATCCAATTCCGCGGCTCTCTCATTATCATCAGTTCAATCCTCATCAAGATCAACAGACTTGCGTCTCATCTCGTTCTTTCTCCTTTTACATACGTATGTATATGTACAATACAATGTACCTATTATAATGTGACTCTAGTGCTAAACGAGTGTCTGTATATTTTCTGTAAATATATGGACAAAAAAGATAGCCAGTGACTTTTTCACAGAGAAACTAATATGTACACTTAATATTATGCCAAGTTCACCTGACTTGACATGGTATCAGTGTATCAGTATCAGGACGGCATTACATATGCATGCATGAGAATTAGAGAAGTATAATGTATGTATTTGCATTTGCACAGTCGTCAGTGAAATATTGTCTTTGTCTCGACAACAACACATGCGTTTGTCCAAACAAATTCAAATACACATAATAGGCAGCTCAAGCTCGTACAAAGAGAGAGAGAGAGAGAGAAAAGAAGGAAGAGTAAGATAGAGAAAAATTGAAGCAGATCAAGAAAAAGGCAGGACATGTAGGAAAAATGTATCTTCTTTCCATTTCATTCATTTAGCCATTCAATTCATGCGTAAATACGGTCGAATATTCGTTTTTTCCTTCGATTAAATATCTCTATATGTACACATACAGTTGAAACTACGATGATCATCATGATCATGATCATGAGGACGATGACGATGACGAGCAGTCGTCTTGCTCTTGGTCTTCTAGATTTTCTTCTATATAGCCCACTTTGGCTTTGATCTTTGGTCTAGTCTGAGTCCTGAGTCTCTGATGTCACCTCTCGCACTCGTTCAGATATCGAAATGATATCGTAGAGGGAGGTCAGACACGTACATATGTACACACTTGAGCATTGAATTGCATTATATGTATGTACTCGTACTCGTACTTGCAACTCGAGGGTCTGTTTGTCTATATGATCGGCTGGTGTGTACGGTGTCAGTTCATTTGTCAAGGGAAAGAAGCCACCCAGAGTTGATAAATGAATGTGGCACCTAAGATACTCGATACTTTACTCTATCTCTATGTCTATAATATTATATCAGGGCAGATGCTACATATGCATATATAAAACATGTACGCCTTGTGTATTTATATATATAGAGGTGCGACCAGCTCATAAAAGTCCATATAAACTCAAATGTCTTTTCATACCATTTACTGCTACTTACACTTATAGTTAGTTAGTTACCTGCTCGGAAAGATGCAACTTTGTATTAAAATGAGAGAAAAAAAGGAAAAAAAGAAGAGCGTACGCATAAAATACACACCACGCATCACCATCGCCATCAAATCGAATAACCAAACCATATCAAAAAGCAAAGGCAAAGCAAAGCAACAAACCAAACGACCAACGACAGGCCAACAAGCAAACAAAACTAGAAGATACAGATACGTTGAAAAAATTATGTATCTAGTCTAATGGAGATCGTAAAGTTTTCCCCAGATGTAGGAAGAAAAAGAAGAAGAAGAAATGGAAGAGATGGCCAAAGATAAGTCTATCCCAATGTGATGTGATCTGATGGCACTCTACTTCATTGTGTCACATCTCATATTGTATGACCTTATGTTGTATCTTATTGTATTGTGTCCATTATATTTTGTATTGTAGTTTTCTCCTATCTGTTCTATTCACAATAATACAGTATGTATGTATGTATGTGTATAGTGTGTATATTGTATTTCAGCTCAGTTCAGTTCGTTTCATTCAGAATTCATTTACGTCCGTCTTTCATTCACACTGAATAGGTAGATCTAGATTCCTAACTACAAACGATAGACCACAAACAAACTATTAAAAATCTGTACAAGCATATTTAAGTACCAAATTATCTACATTACAGATGATGTACAAATATTTATATATTTATGTATGTACATTATAGCTACAAACAAAATCATAAAAGTAGTAGCAACTTGCAACATTCCAAACCACAACCACATGCATATCCGACACAAAGGAAATTGACAAAAAATCGAGTGAATGAAGTACATAGTAGTCCCATGCATACAGCCGTTAAAGAGTCTTTATTTTATTTACTTCATCTTCGTCGTCATTTCTTCGTCTACTGCTTGTTCTTCAAATAGTTTGCCGCTCTTTAAAAAGAAGATCACCTGCAACCGAAATCACAAGACAAGATCAGACGAGTCTCTCTCTTATTCTCGCTTATCATTATTTGTTGTTATTGTTATTATTACCAACCATAAATTTTCTCCTTCATTTACATTTTTTTGTAGTTGAATGAATATTACCTACATACATATTGGATGTTGGAGAACAAAAATTCTTAACAGTGGCTCTATATGGTTTTTATCTTTTTTATCCTGTTTTATCAGCATCCTTCATATATGTATGTATGTATGTAAAGTATGTAGGAATAAAGTATATCAGGTGGCTGCAAAATAGCGGACAATTTTTTATGCTACCAGTTAAATAGCAACACACACGGTTTTTAAGCAGAATCTTTAGCAACATTATACGGACACCCGATACATATAAAGTACTACTGACTACAGATAATAATTGCTCAAGATTAAAATGTAAGGAGTTAATTTCCATTCCATGGCATACCATACCATGCCACGCAATGTAATACAATATACACAATGCAGAATGAAGAAGTCAGCTAGAATGTCGTTAAAATTTGTTTATACATATGTATACATACATTTAATGTATGCGCGGACTATGTGTATATAGTGCTAATAAAAAGAATATAGGGATAAGTTGTCGTGTTGTTGGTTTTGGTAGTTAATGGGATGAAGATTGAGATGAAAATGAAGATGAAGAAGTGATGTGGGGAGCGAGCACGAGGCAGCTAGCTTAACACAACATAGCACAACACAACGCACAGCTCATCTCCAATCTCGGCAGACAGGATGGGACAGGCAGAAAAACTCAATAAATTGAGAGAAATTTCAAATTTTCAATAAAGCCACTCCGTCCTTGTCTTGTCGTCTGTATACTGTATACAGTATATACACATGTATTTAGGAACGAGCAAAGAGAAAAACAGAACAGATCAGAACAAATGAAGAGCATCTCACATTTTGTATTCTATTGTATATTGCATCGGACTGTATGAATCAGAGTGTCGAAAAACCCAGGGTTTTTCCTTTTTTGTTGGGTAATTGGGTAAATGGGTAATTGGTGGGCAAATGGGT
>JAQIVE010005245.1:0-13182 GCA_034698285.1 Sminthurinus bimaculatus | reverse complement strand
GTTGAGGCTCTTACTAGTTGTACACGTCCAGGCTTTTCTGGTTTCTCCACTACGAGATACCACAAATCTTTGCAACAAACCTAAAATAATGTAAAACAAAAGATGGAAATGTTATTAATTTTAATTATTAGCAAGAGCTGTATATTATTTTGTTTTTTAAAGCAGATAGATACGCATTATGGAATTTGTAATTCGTTTACTATTAATAAAAAAATTATTACACTACATCACGTTTTACGTATTACGATTTTAGGCATGGATGAAGATTGAAATCTAAAGCTAAAGACGAAAAAAATTTATCTTACTGTACTGACCTGATTATTCCACGCTTTTCTATAACCATCTCTCCCCGACCAAATGTACAAACGATTATTCACAGCTACAGCACAATGTCCAGCTCTTGCCCGTGGTACAGATTCATCGAGAGCATCCTGTTGTACATTCTCCCACGTCATTGTATCTGTAAACCCACCGAATATTCAACAATTGCAATCAGTTTGCTATCATGGATAAACATAATCATGATAAACCTTACATTGCTCTTCAGCTCTTATATATTAGACACATTTTATGCAAAGAAGAAGTAATAAAATAATTCTTAATTTCTAAATAAACAAAAATGAAATAATTTGATAAACATACCAATGTTAAGACAAGCCAGCGAATTTGTACACTTCCATTCTTTCTCATGATTTGAAGTATGATTGAGATCGTCCAAAACGAGAGGAACCCAACCACCAAATACATACATTTTATTTCCTATTTGTGTGGCACTGTGAAGAGATCTTGGAAGAGGATTTGGACCATGTACAATTGGTTTACTCCATGTCATTGTATCTGTGAAGGAAGGAATAACAAGGCAATAATAATTACAACTTGTTCATTTAAAAAAAACTAAATAAATTTCAAAACTACTATGCATAATACTTTCATGAATAAATTCAATACATGGTACAAACACCCAAATATAGCAGATATGAAATTCATAGCTATAAATAAATCATTACTTTATCATTACCTAAATATAAAACCCACAAATCTCCTAGACGGTAACCACTCATACCACCATAAATTATAATACGAGGTTTACTTCCATCCTTCTCTGCATAAGCAACAGCTGAATGAGATTCTCGAGGAGAAGGAGCAACACCAAAACTATCAGTAAATAGGAAAGAAAAGTTATTTTAATTTGTCGTTCGAAATACTTATCGTGAGATAAATCTTTAATTCGGCAACTCATAGAGTTTAATACTACTACATATTCTAAAAACATGAACTAGAATAGTATGTACTTACCTAATAGGTCGATCCCAATTTACACTTCCATTAGGTTTTAACTCTAGAGCCCACAAATCATCCATGTACTTGGGAATATTATTCTTTGGGTCTTCTCTTTCATTTGCTAATCCACCAAAGAGATAAACTGTGTTATTAATAAGGGTAAAACTATGGCCTAAACGTGGACATGGTTCAGGTTCGGATCCCGTCCTCGAAGTTCGAGGTTTTAACTTTCTCCATTCCCATCTACCAGCCTATATTATATTTTTAGAGAAAATAAATATCAAAACGGTTATTTTTACAATAATATAGTTCTTACTCTAAACTATTCAGCGAAGCTACTATGTAAAATATGCATTAGCAATATTGAAATGTAAATTAAAAAATACTTTTGCATGGAATTATCTTTTACCTGTAGTTCATACAAGTCATTAGAATATCGACCGTATTCTATCATTCCACCAAACACTAATATTCGAGTTCCATCAGCCACAAATCCTAGTAAAAACGGGCAGGATAAAGATAAAAGATAAGATATTCTAAAACTTCACAGTGAATTAAAATAAATTAAGTTACTCAGATGTAATTAATTCGAATCAGCAAATATATAATAATTTGAGGAAACTTAATTATTATTTAGATTAAACGTACCATTCGCAGCACAGCCCGGTGGAATATCGCCTTTTACTGCTGGCTGAATCCATTGATTTGTTACTACAAACAAAAAATATAAAAATAAAATATTAAAAAATGTAAAAATTGATGAGGTTTTTGGTTACAAGTTCTATCTCGCAGCTCATTTCATTTTATATCTTCTTATCAAATCAGAATTTCCTATTTTATTACATACTTGTATTGTATACATGAAGTTCGTCAACGATTCCCTCGTTACCACCACCAAACACAACTATATTTGATCCGATAGCGACTGCCCGGTGTCCATGTCGAGGTCTTGGCAGCGTTCCCGTGGGCTATCGTAATAATAAATACAAAAATATAAAACAACCTTCATACAACAAAAAAACACGATGCTAAATTAACTTTGCTTTAGTATTCTACACCATATAATTGCACATTATTCTATAATCAAATGTATTATGTATCATTGTAATTGCAAAATAAATATTAATACTAACCTCTGGCACTTTGGTCCATTTGAATTCTGGGAAGGCCATGCCGACGTAAAATGAGGATTACAGCATCAACTTCCAATATTATGACATACAAGGAGGCGATTTACGAAGGTTTTATAGTTAAACAAGTAAATATATCAAGTACACAATTTTATATTCACAAAATATTTTCTCTGTGTGTATCTCCAACTGCCTCCTTCCAAAATCGAGGATTTAACTGCACAACAGAATAGAGCAAACCAAAACAAGCAAATAAAATTAACAATGGTTATTATACACTCACAATAAAAACCATCATTAAATCGTACCCTTGAAAACAGTTTTGTCATGTATTATACTTAATGTCTAGCTATAAGTAAGTATCAAGTATGTAGTATGTAGTATGTATAATGTATAGAAGCTATGAACACTCATATTTCTTTGTATTACACATTAAGCATTTGTAAAAAATACACCAACCCCATCCGAATTAAGAATTAAAATCAACAATGTAAATAAGTAAGTACATGAGTATTATGAAATCAAATAAGAACAACAAAAGACATGCCAAAAATACTAAAATTAGACACTAAGAAGAGTTTTGTATCACTATGTTTACGAGTTTAAGAGAAGCCGTCTTGAACTTCAACGACGGTATATATAACGGATAAAACTTCAAACTTAATTTGTAATTAAAAAGTTGCTAATAATACGATGGGTATTGGTCGGCTCAACAAATAAACAACTATAAGTAAACGTATAATATTATTTACCCTTTCCGTCAATGATGTAACAACATGATTTTTACTTAATGCATGATGATTGCTTTTCCTCAAAAATTAAAACAAAGAAAACTTGACACTCACCAAACTTTTTAACTCTTCAAGAGGACTTTGGAGGAACATCAAATATAGTTACAAAAATGTTGAAAAATTAAAATATTTATTTTGATTTTTCTCGTTCATATCAATCCCGTTTTCCAGTCGGATGTCGGATGCAGGCAAAAATTTCAAGAAGATTTCCATAAAATATTATTATATACTACTACTACTTTTAATACATGCTTTTTGTTGAGGCGAAGAGAATGGTGATGTTCAAGTCGCTATAAAATGAAGATAAATCTTGAATCTTTAAATGTTAAAGAAAATTTCTGATAGACTTTAATTAAATTGTAGTGATTATGAGTACATGAGCTTTTAATTTTGCATTTTTAATTGTACAAAATCTGTTTACCCATCACAGAAAACAAATTGTGAATTTTCACTATTTGAAAAAATCTAACAGCACTAGTTTCCGATTTTGCTGCCTGTACGTTCGTAAACGCATTCCCTTATGTATTCGTATTGTATCATGGTGTAAGTATGTATTTTGTATGTACTACTTATGTATGTAGATTGCGTTTTACCAACGTGGAAGAATCAAGGAAATAAGCATGATGAATTTGATTAATTATAAATTTTAACTAAAAGCGTTATCTTTTTAATTAAAATTGCCATCTGTTCTGCATTACTTAACTGTAAATGTACCTAGTCAATCCAGGGTATATAATGAATGATAATGAATATTTTGATTTGATGCAGATATTTGATATTTGTACGAGAATTTCTTTATCAACTTGAATTGTTTTATTGATTTGTTGTACTAATCAACTTTTTTAGAATTTCTACATCATCTTTGCATTTTGAGGCTATTTAATGTAATTGTACCAGTAATTTACTTGTACATTGTAAATTGTAATTCATATAATGAGATGAGATTATAGATGAACTTTTGATTGCAGCAGTCGTACATTTTTTGTGCAACACGAAAGTTTACAAACTACAAACCTTAATAATTTCTTAATTTATATGCTTAAAAAAAGTATGTAAAAGAGATTTTTTCTTTTCTACCCACTTTAATGTTTTACAATGTTAAAAAGGAGATGCACGTATATCATGAAATAGCTAGAAATTGGAAACGGGGGGTCGTAAGAATGGAATACTTTCGTAGGAAATAGGAGAAGAACGTGCAACTTTTTTTGCTGAAAGTAGCACATGTGAATATATTTTATCCTTATAGAATTCAATTTTTTCGTGAATAAAGCTTGCATATTATTATAACATAATTACAACCACAATATCTTCATTTAACATGTAATGTATGTACATACTAAATTATTGTAGGATCGCTCATCATTCATCATTTATAAACCTATAAACTATAAACCTGTTTGAACTTTACATTACATAGTTCTAAACGTAGACACGGGGTTGTTATTTATCAATTATCAACAAAAATATGAAGAAAGTGCACATACAAAATAGTTCCATATTATAATATTATTTTATACTTGGTATCTTTAGACTTTAAACATTGTAAAAATTGTAATGGTTATTGGAACCCCCGTCGAATGACTACAATATTATATATGGTATGATTATTATCGAGAGATTTGAATTACGTCTACAGTCTACATATTGTTTTTCGTTATTCCTTTTGTAGCTTACACACACGGGTATATCGTTTCTAATTATTAGAGTTTTTAAACTAATATCTAACTTACTTAACACTATTAAGACAAAATGTACAATTCAGAGGTGAGTTTTCATAATCTTGTGAGAGAATAAAATACATTAACAAAATACGCACACTTCACAACAAAGAAACAACCACAGACGAAGAGAAAAATAACAATATTTGGATGCACAAAATAGTATATATATGTATTTTACAGTAAATACCTCTAATTATAAGTTTTCGCGAACGAGAAAACTAATATATTATATAAATATTGTACCGATAATAATGCTCAAAACATAATAAACGAGTGTTATATTAGACCTTTTAGCTATATATGACGGGAATAAGATAAAACTCTCGCCACAAGAAATACAATAGCATAGCTGCTGTACGGTCACACTTAAGTATAAGTACAATTAAATAACAGTTTTAACACGATTTTGTAGCCGTAGTTTACATATATATGCAACAAAAATTCGTAATTGTACAACAAACTCTATAATAAATTAATGTACAATAGTAACTTAATGTAGGTATAATATATGTAAAAGTCCAGTAATAAAATTTTTCTTTTCGCCGTCGATATGTCGAAGTCGAACCGTAGATTTAGTATCTGCGATAATTCTGCATTTTTTTACAACCTGTTAAAAAGTGAGACCAACGAGTACTTTAAAAAAAACTTCTCCTTTCCCTGGTGTAAGTACATATGTATATGATTTACTTAAAGGGTAAAAATAGAAAACATTATAAATGTACAATTTTATTAAATAATTACATGATTAAAAAGGCCATTTTCAAAAATCCGGTATGGCAAAGTCCATAAAGTTTCGGGAACGTGCATAGACTCCGATGGGTAGGTGGGCTTGCTCAGCAACTCGCATACCATCGACTCTCATTCTCTCATAGCCGGTGTCAAATGGGATGTCCATTTGCATGCCTCTGAACGCAGGAGCAGGGGCTGGTGTGGTATTTGCGGTTGTACTTGGAGTTACAGGCACATCTTCTTCCTTCTTCTTCTTCCGACCTCGAGGAACTTTGGGCTTTTGTTGCTGCATTGATAATGCTAGTGGCATGGCGGAGTCTTGTTTGTACCCCATGTGTGTATCTATTTTAATAAAAGCATAAAAACAAAATACCTATAGATCAAGATTGAAGATTATGTTGTATCTATGACACATAATTACATTTCCTAAGGGCACAATCAACGAGAGTACTTTTTTATTCCGATCATAATTTCAGTCAAATCTTGTCGTTGTCATTCCATCATGTGTCCTTGGAACCCCAAAACGAATATGTACTCTCTATCTAGGTAATATTCTCTTTCTGTCAATAATAATAATAACATTCATTTTAAAACAATATAAACTTCAAAAACTTACTGAGACCATTGTTGTGGCTCTGATTGTTAGAATGATGTTCTCCAGGTGACTCCACACCAGACGATGAGCTTTCCCCTTTATTCACCGTAAGTTTGTGCAAGTTCTTGCGATTTAAATTGTGGTAAATTCCTCTGTGAGTACTCAAGCCCCTTGGACTAACAGAATGATTAAAAAAATGTCAAGTATTTTTACATGGTGAAGAATAATCTCTGTAGTAAAATAAATAAAGACTGTTTATTTATGTATAGCTCATAATATGAATGGTAAGTATGTTTGTTATTTTTTAATTACCTGTCAAATTTGCCTACATAAAAAAAGCAATTAAAAAAATTCATTAGACAACAAGTATACATAAATGTTATGATTATTGATTATTATATGTGTGCATGTATTATTGGTAGAATGTAAACACTTTATAATTGAGTGATTGATTTATTTATTACATGGACATAAATTGCAAGGAAATAGGCCTCCCTCAACATGACTCGTCTATTGATAGGAAATAATTAAAATTTGATTAAAAATTGCAAAATTTATTTATATACTTATGTTTCCCAACAAAAAAGCATGCAAAGCAAAATGGGGTTTTGAATGAATAACATAATATATTTCATTCATCGTTGAACTTGAACTTACTCTCATGTGTCCATCACGGACAAAACTGTTTGAGAAAGTACGATGGCATAAATGACAGCTGACGATAGATTGTCCCCACACTAATTTTATATCATATAAAATCAAAGAATATCATATTTTAGTATGGTTTCAAAAAAAGCTTTAAAATCCCATCACTGTGTACTATACATTTATTTTACCTAATTCAACATTTCCCATTGGGTTCTCACCAGTTTGACCTTGACGATTAGACGAATTGGTTTGATTATATTGACCACCACCACCACCACTAGTTTCTCCATGATATTGACTTGTACCGCCTTGATTATTATTATTATTATTAAATTGACTCGAACCATGACTTGTAAATTGTCCTGTGGATTGATACTGGGGAATATGACCACCACCATTGTGGCTTTGGAACTGCGTAGGTGAAGATGAAGATGATTGATTTGCAAAGGAGCCAGTATTCTGGTTTAGAAAATGCCCTTGAAGCTGCTTTTGAAATGTACTTTGTGAATGAGCTTGCTGAAATAGGCCAGGATTCTGATTTTGGAATAAGCTTTGTCCTTGACTTTGAAATGAGTTTTGAGTAGAAGAGCCTTGACCGGGATTTGACATGTCAGAATCCTAAGGGGACAAAATTACAATCTACCTCTAGATAAAGTTGAACATTATAGAATGAGCTTGAATTGAAGTTTTGACGTAGGCTAAACTTATAGACTTGAATTTTGAACACTATTTATTACATATTCTTACAGTATTTATAAAAAACTCACATCGTGATCTGTATCATGACTCCTACAGTGGCGATTAAATAATTTCTCCGATTGGAATACCTGTACAATACATAATACAACAATATTTCAATTTATAGACCTGCATACTTTCACACACTGTACTTTGAATTTTTATACTTTGAAATTGTACTCTGAAGATTTTAGATTTAAAAAGTACTTACACAGGGACATTGGCTGCATTTGTAAGAACCGGTTGCAACATGATGATACTATAAAAAATAAAAATTGAAAATCATTTTGTGAATATGAATAAAAATGATAAAATGTATTTTATTTTTAATTACAAAATATGTTATCTATCTAAAGGAGAGAGGTGATTTTGCAGAAAGCTTACCTTTTTGTGCTGGTACACTTCAGGCTGATGTCTATAAAAAAATTCCAATATTCATAACGCACCAAAAAACCTCACAAAACTAGTTTAGTAATTCAAAAGTTATTTATTTTTACTACTGAAAAGAGAATTTTTACCTAAACAAACGACCACACTCGTCACAAGGCCAAGGCTATGGAAAATTATCAAGTTTTGAGATTAGTTTAACATAATAATATATTATCATAAAAATAATAAACTATCATTTTTGAAAAACAAATTCGCTTTTGACAGCTCTTAATTACTTGGAACAATATTATAATGAATTGACTATTATGTAAATTAACTTTTTTTATTACCTTTTGCCCAGGGTGAGTGGATAAATGACGACTAAAATGTAAAATATTCGCCACTTGTTAAAAATTACACGCATTCAATAGAACTCATGATGCATAAAAAGTAATCAATAGGTTACTTCTGACAAAGAGTAAATAAAGCATACCGTAATTTTGGGATGGTGTCAAATGGTTGATTACACACCATACAGGGATGAATTGAATCAGGGTCCATCTCTCTTTTTACCCGACTTCTCGGTTCCTTGTGAGTAATACTTGAGTTATGAGCCCTTTGATCTATAGGTAAGAGTGCGCCTTGGTGAGAATTTCGAGACTGAGGATCCGAAATAGAGACCGGGTGAATGATTCCAACCGGAAGTTGTGACTGTCCAGAAGCTGCCATTTGTCCTTGTTCTCCACTTCCCCGGTCGATCGTCTTCATTAAATACTTTGTCCATCCACCCAAAAATTGTAATTTAGAGTGATCGACGGTTTCCTCAATGAAAATATTGTACAAGGTGTCATTGGGAATTGTCGAAGAGAAAACATCAAGAAGATCTACAAAATACTGCTTTCGATTGAAGGAGTCAAACGACAGCCAAGCCGCTGCACTTTTCATCAAGTCTTGTGAGTGGTAAGTGTCATTTTCCATTCCTCGGGATAGAATTGAATGAATCTATGAAATTGTAAGGACAATTTTTAAACTTTTTTCGCAAAAATAAAGATACGATACCGTTTTTTATCTGGTATAGATATTGGGTATAGTGATTATATTTTTTAACTTACGACTTGAAAATCTAAGAGTAAAAAAGCTCCAGTTTTCGATATAGTGCTAATGTTGTTTATCACATGGTCGAATGTAAGGTCAACCAATTTCCGATTTCGTCCATACGGATTCATTGCCTTTCGCAAATATTTGTCACACAAATTTTGCACTTCTGGTATTTCAAGTTTCTTTGCTGCCTGATTAATTTCGAGAACATTGTTGCTTTCTATAGGAATTTCATCTAACCGGCCGGTGTAAAAATAGCTAAACAACAACAACAACCATGCAACACAATTAGATTCTGTACTAAATTCAATTATAACAACGAGTAAATTGTAAATGAGTGTTAACTAATTTTGTAGCACACGCTAAATGAATATGCAATATGGTACAGATTAGAGTACATACTTGAGGATATGTTCCACGGCACTGGAAGTCACTCCACGAATAGTTAATTCCCCTTTATTGGCGTCGCTTAAATTACTTAAACATAGATCAAAGAAGGGAGAAATATACGACAGAACAAGAGAATGGCCAAAAATCGGGCCCTGGAAAGTAGGCCCTTGACCTGGTATGCCTGGATCCACATAAATCTTGGTGTCACAGAACTTTCCAATCCTATAAATACACACAATACCCACCACATGTAAAAACACATTTTCAAACACGTTTACCATTTTAATGTATTCAAAACATATCAAAAGACAATTTTACTTTCGTGACTCCTGAAGAAAGTTGAGAAATTCTCTGGGTAGAGTTTTCATTGTGATTGTGACCTAGAATGGTAGAAAAAATAATCATTGCATATTCCGTAGTGTAACATAAAACCTGAACTTTAGTATTCACATTTAAAAACGTAATAATACACACTATACATACATACATATTAAGATTATACCATAAAAAAAGCTTCCTTCATAAAAATATTCTAACCTTTGTAACCAAACTAACTACAAAACTACTAGAAAAAACTACACGACGAAATAATGATGCCAAAGGTCACTTCAGTCCAAAAAACTTCATTCAAGCTAAGTACTAGCTTCAGTCCCAAACCCCAAATCTGTTTGATATAGAAAGAATCAAGAAAATAAAACTAAATAATTTCTGGTATAAAAACAACAAAATTAACATTGCAATGCATGATTTTGCTTACATACCAATTTCTAAAAATAAAAAATAGTAATTGCAATACTCTTAATTCTTAATTATAAAATAACATGAATTATATACATTTGTATATTATACACTTACCCGTGGTCGTCCAGTCTTAGTTTTGCATAGACCAAAATGTCACACTACAACTTGGATGTCAATCCAGTCACTCCTGTCAAAAGGAATTACAAATATTCAAATATTATTCCCCTTTAAAATAACTGCACAATGCACAATACTTTAGAGTCGGCTGTCATCAATCATCAATGTTAAATGTCAACTTTAAACTTTAAACTAAAAAAGTAATCTCTGGTACCAAAATCAAGAGCACATTAAATATTGTGAATGTGTAAAGTGTAAATGTGAACAAAATATTATGTGATTTTCGGCTTTGCGCTTTTGTACCTCACATGGATGTTCATTTAAAGTTTAAGGCAAAAAACACGGAAACTTTAAGATTTAGATTTCGAGATGTTTTAAAAAATATGACTCAACTCAACTTGAAAAGATTGACTTGGACTTATTTAAATAAAGGTTGTTTGAGATTGGAATTTCTTCTTATTATTAGTAAAAGTATACACAATATTTTACGAGTCTCTTTTGGCTCAATTTTATGACCTATAGACAGGAGTAGATGCATACCATTTACATAAGTAGGATCGGGTATAGCAAAACCGACAGTATACAAGTATAGACCGGAGATGAACGGCATATAAAACATATACTTTGAGCTGAGCTTTTATTACACTACTACACAAACACATTTTATGTGTTCTGTATATATTCTGTATTGTGACTGTCTGTATTCTGTACAGAAGAAAATACTATGTATAAAAATGTAAAATTATTTTTGGTTTGCCATACCTTACACGATCGAGGACTGGAAATGAGTGTTCAAAGAGAGAATAGATGAAAATTCACACAATTTAAATTGCAGTCAACTCATTGTTGATACTTGACGATGGGCCTTGGTTAAACATTCCATATTATATATTATTATAGTGAAATTTTTTTGCTGTAGTAAATCTTTGAAATCGATGATAATTATGGGACGCAATTTTACAAGGATTCCATCCGCAACACCGTAAATACTCGTAAAGAAGGTTTAAAGGGAGAAAGATAATTTATTCAAAATTAAAATTAACGTTATTTATGATGTATGATGTTCTTATGCATAAAATATGTTAACAGTTAACAATGAATGTATTAACACTTAACATGATGATTGATTATGATAAATACAGCTCAAATATCTTCGGTGTCTTTCCGATTTTTCAAAGGTGAATTTTTGAGGTGAAAAGTGAAATGGTATTTTTTGGCATGGGACATTGGGACATGTGATACAAGTTACAAGGGACTTTTTGATTTAAAAATTTTTTATCAGTAGTGAATCACTACTGATAAAAAATTTGTAAATAAAAAAGTTGGCACATAATTTGTCCATAAGTGGTGTTAGGAGACCGAGGCCGACTAGTATTGTCAATTTCAGGTCGATCCCGAGGACAAAGCAAAAACCCTTTGCTTGTAAGCTTACGGGGTCCTGTGGTGGTACATGCATAAATTTTTGCACGGCGTTGAAATCACTATTGTTTTTAGCTGACTTTGACATTGACAACAATTTTGTGCATATTATGCTTAACTTTAAGGATATTTTGTATAGATTAAAATGGAAGAAATAAATGTTGTTCTAAAACTAGTGGTGTAGACAATGCAGGTAATTTAAAGGTAAGCGTGTTTATACATTTAATTGGTAATTAATTCAACGCAATTGAGAATACAATATGGCCCTTTCAGCTCACAATAATGGAGTGAAGGTGCAAGAAACTGTACAAAACTAATAGACAATTATTTATCCTTTGTATAGGTTGAGAGAGTATTTTTATTTTTGCACATTTTTTATCAGCGACTTAACGTATACGCAAAGCAACTTGAGAATTTTTAAAATCTTTTGGTAAAGACATTCCCAATTGAAGATCTACAGGGTCCTCCAGAAAGAACAGCATATGTGGAAACTTTCCAATCGGGAATATTTCCCTTATACACTTACTCGATGATTTTTTGCTTATGCATAAGTAAAAAGTCATCGAGTAAAAGTATGTACATGAGGGAAATATTCCCGATTGGAAAGTTTCCACATATGCTGTTCTTTCTGGAGGACCCTGTATATCATACAAGTTCTCTTACGCGCTGCTTTAAAACAGCCAGCGGCGTCAAACTTTTTTATTTAGAATATTGTTTTGGAATTCTGATGCCCAAAATCAATGCAGTCAGTGAAAACCTCATCAGTGGAAAAAACGACACTCTAGTCATAATTTGATTTTTAATTTTAATTTTTCAATGCACACGCCACACACCATTCACATAATCAACCTCCTTATGATGACACAATTAAAATTCATTGCTGATGAGATCGGCACATGTATTAACAAATTCCAGATATCCATAATCCATACACATAAGTTTATAAATGCACATTTCTAATAATGCCACAACTCTACATAAAATATAATTTAAAGCATTAACGATAATGATTAGAGTTCCATCGTATTTTGAGCCAGCGGATGACGAGACGTTGAAAAGGATGAAGTTTGTTGACTCCTTGCCCTGGGAAAATCGTCATTCTCCGGCTGGGGGCTCGCGTTTGGGTTCGAGAGTCTCAGTTGTACTTGGCTGATCCTCGCGGGGTCTTCAAGGGGCTGTCGGGGTTGATCCTCCAAAATTATTCTCTCATAGGGAGAACAAGCGTTCGTTCTGGATCGGAACCGAAGACCCAGGCTTCCTTAACAAAAATTCACGATAGAGAAGTGGAATGTCTTCCAATTTTTTAGATTTTTGCAGGAAAAAGGCAAAATTTCGGATTACCGTGTTTGTTTGAATTGTGCGGCAGCATCCAGTAGTGCTGCACTTTGAATAGTCCGTCGCGGATAAAGTGAAAG
>JAQIVE010005244.1:0-13183 GCA_034698285.1 Sminthurinus bimaculatus | reverse complement strand
ATTATAAACCTCTAATGCCTTTTAATTCTGAATAGAAAAATGCTTTTAAAACTAGTAAAATAGATAGAAAACTCAATGAAAATAAATTAAAAAAAGAATAAATAATATTAAGGTAAAAAAGGCTCTTTTAGAAAATAAAATTTTAGAAAAATAAGAAAAAACCTTAAGAATTCCACCTTAATAAAGGAAATATTTAAAAAAATGGAAAAAAATTATGAAAATAAAAGAAAAAATACTAATAAAAGGCATGAACATAAAAGAATCAGAAGTAAATAATAATTATAAAAGTAGCTATTTAATAGAGTCTCTATTTAAATAATTAATTCCTGGTCTTTATATAATAAAAGAAAAAGAAAAAAAGGTTATGCCAAAAATAATTCCAGATCCAAAATGAAAAATATAAACATCACTAAGGCAAAAACTCTAAAAAATACTAGATTTGCACTGGATCCTATTATGCATCCAAATAACTCTTATAATTTTAATAATAATGTAGGTTATATGCCTCTTACTGCCCTTTTAATAACATTAAAAAGGTAAAGTACAAATTATGTAGTAAACCTTAGGGTATACAATAAATTTAAACTTATTAATTTGTTTACATTTTTCTACTTTTTGATATCACACATCACAGCATGGTTCGTGACACAGATTTTCAAATCCAGTGTCGAGAACCAAAAATTTCAAATTAAAACTAGGAGTTTTCAACAATTCCGAAATTAAAAGTAGCTGTTCCAAATTGTAAGGATTCGGAAAACGGTAGAGATATTCGGCTTGCAGCTTTGTACAGTGGAAGTAGTATGAACAAACATTTATTGAAATAAAAATTGCAGATTAAACTATGTATTACCTTTATTGATAAAAAAGATATATCTAATAACGATTGTACTTTGTCATGTTTGCCTTTTCCCCTAATTTCAACTTTTTTCTCATCTTCCCCTTTACTATTGTTTGTGGGCTTGGTATACCATAGTTAAACTTTTTTAAACAATAATATTTTGGTGATTAATTTTCAGATAAGGGTGTACATTCATTAGCTTCATATTGATAAGTTAGAACTGACAGTTTTTTTTTCATGTTCATTGTTCATATTTTATTTAAATCTTCCTGAGAAACTAAAAAAGTTGTTTCGTGTATTCACATTTTAAAATGGTCAAGTTTGAACCATGATACGTAGTCTATAGTCATATTTTTGTAAATCCTTTTATTTAACATACCCGATTTTGTTTACTTTCTATATTGTTATTTAATCTCATTGGATTGAGTTGGATTGATGTATATGAGTGGAGAATTCGAGATACGATTAATTAATAATAATGCACTAATAAGGTTGTGGAAATGGCGTATACTGTATGTATGTACATGGTCGTTGTTAACCACGAACTTAGTTTTCTTAGGCTTGAGAGTTTTGTTAAATCTCATTCCTGTTTTGATTTAAAGGAAATAACATCTCTCTAGCAATATGTATGATTTCCCCTTTGGTCAAGGTATCAATATTATCGTGTATGCTGTAGAATTTATTGAGAGAAAAATGAAAGCAAAAAAGGAAAACGTTTGCTTTTTGTGAGACAACTACGTTGGCCATTTTTATTGTGGGTATACACAATACCAAGCATGCGTTTATTATACGTAATAGCGAGATCGAGATGAATTTATGTTTGATTTGATATTTTATTGAACTATGCAAGGAGGAGGAGACCATTGCATGAGAGTATACAATATGGAATGATTACTTATCAAAGGAAGACTGTGTTGAATTGAAGGTAAATTAGGGATTGTGTTGTCTCATTTATAAATCTACAAAAGCCATATCTGATAATCTTAGCCATATCCAAAATATCTAGCTATATGAAACGCAGCATTTACATCTACAAATGTAGCCACATACCGTAAAGTACATTATAAAATGCCAGCACTTAATAGTATGCAATAGGGGAACTTGCTATGTGCTTTTTAAATGGAGCAGAATTTAGTCTTACGAGGATTTATCAAATAGTTATCCAGGAATATTATAATGTATTTTACGGTATGTATTTAAAAACCCAAGGTCTAAATAGGTAAAATAAAGGGACAAAATCGTCTTCAAGTTGTTTCAACGATATGAAAAATTTCATTTGAAAAGAACAAAATCCCGGCCACCAAGCGTGCTTATTTGGCGGGGGTTGACTATGTATAATCCTCATATTGAGCGGTTTTTTGTGTTTGCAGTAACATAAAAAAATCGCCCGTACATACATACTTTGAAAGCTACTAAGCTTGAAATATGCAACCATAACGTTAGGAAGAAATGATCAATCCTGACTTGCATATGTGGCTAAAATGATCAGTTATGATTAAATTTTTCACTTTTACTTCATAGCTTTCTCATTATGACCATGATGAATATTTCTATACTGTGAAAAGGTTAACGGTATTTTAATGCTGTATAACTTCCAAATTTGTTCATTAATCGATGACTGTGATGAGAAATACAGCTGTTAAATAAGTCTGCCGTATGCTCAATATATGTAACCCAAAGATCACTAAGGAAATTTGCACGTCTTCATTTCTCATGTGTCTATTATCAAACTGCATAAATTACCAATATTGTTTATGCGTAATGTATAACGCAATGTATCTACAGTCTATAGTCTATAGTATGTGTAACGTGACAGACGTTGAACGTACGGAAATAAATGAAGTAACGTATGGCTTGACCATCTTCTAGCAATGCAACGAATCAGCGAGCTTCACTTTTCGATACAGTGCAGTCTTGCACTTTATACTTGTTATACGTGTTAAGTCCACTATATAGTTTATCGAATCGACTGTCTGTAGATATTATGAAAGAAATTTCACGTAGAGAGTTCCAATAATCATTTATTATTTGTATCATGCCAGAATTTGGATTGTGGTGAAAATCGTAACCATGAAAATAGCTGTATCTACTGTGTAAAGTAGGTGAATAATAATAGTCATGGTGAATTTACATGCACACATAGCCATTGGTATATTTGACATGTCTCATGTTCCTTTAGTTGCTGTTGTCGTTGTAGCGATATCGTGGTTTACGCTCTATACAGCTTTACGAAGAGTCTGTCTCATCAATAAAATGCGCCACTATGCTTCTGTCATTCCTGTCAGACCTTATTTGATTTTATGCAGAAAGGTTAAGTGTGTTCAAACTCTTGGATCTTGAAAGACAAGTATAAAAATATGAGAAGCAGTAATGTGTAGTGTATATGATATTATATATAAATGACTACAAAAAATGAGGGGGGTATATTTTTTCGTTCGTTCCAATAATAATTTGCACTGAAACAATGAAGACACTCGTACTTTACTGGGTGTATGCCAAATTGAAACTCGTTTCTGTAATTTCTGTCCAGAGGTAGGTTAGGAGTCAATGTCACACAGAGTGAGGGTTTGATCATTACCCTGAGCTCATGTGATTACACGGTTGATAATTATGACGGAGATTATGTTTCCAATCATGTTTGAAAACAGAAAAGGTACAAGGTGAATTATTAACAATTTGTCAGGTATTTACTAGTCAAGAAGAATGCTGTACCTGCCTGTCTCACAGACGACATCGGTTGTTTGAGTATAAACACAGACACTTAAGTATCTACATAATATACATGGCTCGAATTTTTTTATACCATTTTGAATTTAGTCAGCATTTGTAACTTTGTGTATTGTATAAACAAAAATCTTACGTATACTTTTTCACTATAGCTGATTAAAAAGGGTTTCCAATTAGAATAAGTCAATGGACTTGCAATTGCAAGCACATTATACAATTATTGTTTGTAATACATGAGAGTACTGTTACTTAAACCAGAAATATTCCTTTACAATTCGTGTGTGTTTATTGGTATCCATAAATGCATCGATGTTTGAATCCCATGTGCACATATTCGGTACAAGTCGGGTTCTCAAGAAGTAGATAGCATGGGTAAGTTCAATACAAATACAATTTTTCGACTCTATACAATATATCTTTACTCCCATACTGGAAATAGTCGTATACTGATGCATGTTTTATCATTATAATTGTTACATATAATAATACATCCTTTATGCAAATAACTACAATGCTATTCTAGTTTGCATTCCAGTTTTTCTTCAATATAGCGATAGGCACCAACAGTGAGACACCACTATATCCATAGTACATTGCCGTTAGCCAAATTGTCTACAAAATAAGTTTAGCTAACTAACTCGAAATTGTATTGCTGCAGTTTGTATTCCATAAAGAAACATGTTATTGACTTTGTACACGTATATCTTAATGCTTAATATAGAGAAAACAAAATTCAAAAGCGTATTTGTTTTGTTATGTTTTTTTTTGCCAAAGGCAGGGCTCTCGGGCTTTGTCCCTTCCTCTTTCTCCGTTTTTATGCTGCTCTATCTGTGTTACATGATTAAAGTCCTGATGTGAAATTTGAACATTGGAATAATGAGAAGTGTATGATACCGGGAGGATGAGTAACTTTTCAAGTATTTATATTTGTATAGCAGAAAATATTATAATATCGCATGGCACGGTTTGGTGTGCATTTCAATCTCCGTCCTTTTTATTTTGTCTTGACAACCCTGAAGCTTCAAAATGTTTTGATATCAACTCTTGGTGACTATATAAGAACGAAGAAGGAATGAGGTGGACCGATGATAACATACATAAAGTTAATGATAATGAATAGGTGGCGAGAAGAATATGAAAAGTGGAATTATAAATAGTGACGTTTTTTTTCCTTCTTGCTTCCTTCCACACAGCTGTTTGTGAGCCTTAATGATGATGTTATTTATTCTTTGTACATATCGAGTGATGGAGAGTTTCTGGATCTCATTTTCTCTTTCTCTTTCAGTGTTTGATCCATGGCCGTTGGTTGAAACACACGCACGGACGTAGATTGTTACAGAGCACATACATAAGTACCTGTACAGGATTTGTCTATGCTCTAGCATGAAAACAGCTTGATATTATTTTGTACATTACATGACCATATATTATGTTGTATGTACAAGTTGCATGCGTGTTTGTCTATCAACTAGACTGAGGACTGAGGAAATATAGAGATTGTATGGCATACGTGTAGACATGTATTTTTTGTGTGTAATATGAGAATTGTATCTCTTGGTATAGCGACAAGATTTGAAGCATCGAAGATCAAGTACGATGTTAAGACGACGACCGACATGAGATACAAGTGAAGATATGCGTACAACGCACAGGCTAAATAATCTTGTAATAGTTAATATTTGAATTTACTACACTAGTCTAGTTTTGTGTGGTATCACTGTATGGTGAACTCTTGTCATTAAAAGCTATAATACAGCTGCATTTACTGGCCGGCATTTTTCTGTTACTATTTGGTAACATTAACATACGATATACTAAAGTCAAATGGATTTACCTACCAGCTACTAATAATTCCTTCAGAATTTATTTCGCGAGTATACTTACATACATTATATACATTATATGCAAGAAAATAAAAATTGTCTAAAAAAACCAAGCATTTCTCTCTCAAATCTTCATCGTTGAGCGAAATAGGGTGTCTTCTGACTTAAACAAAGCTGCTTTCTTTGTTTGAATCTATTTTCCTCCCTCTCTCCTTTGCTTTATTTCATGCTTTTATACATATTGGCTATACTTTAAAATTTGCAACAAAATTCAAGATGAGGCACTCAATACTGACGTGTATTACAGATATATACGTAGATGTACATGTGTGTATACATGTTATACAGATGAAGTTCATGCTCATGCATGTATTTTTGTTATCTTGAATATTCTCACTTGATTCTTCTTCTTTTGATTCCTTGTTGTTGATAGTAAACGGGAAAAGAAAGACTAAGTGAATCGAATGAGTGATACGAGAGATTCTGAGGGAAAAAGCGTATTTCCACACTCAAAAATCGTCATGGTTGATTTCACGTGTGCATTCAAATAACGGAAGCGGAAGTTTTCTTTATACTTGACGATGGGCAAGATTGAACAGTGGAGACAATAGACATAGACAGAAAAGTTTGTGTGTAGTAAGTCATCTAAATGCTTCCACGCACGTTTATATAGATTCACGACTGCACGGTAGATATTTTGTACTGTACACATGTGCAACATACCCATACTGATGAGCAATGCAAGAAAAAGAACAATATGTAAAAAATATTTGGCATCTAGTATCTAGTTTCTATCTCAGGTTCTGATGACTATCTTTCTAGTTACTTTGTTTTGGGTATTGAGTATAAGACGTATAAGTTAGTTGTTGTTTTTGTTGTGTTAAACAGTAAAGGAATTTCAAAGGCATGCGTTTCCTTCGTAAAATTATAGTTCGCTTTTCGCTTGCATCAGATTAAGAAATATTTAACGTGAAATTCTTGAGAAATTCCTCGATTGACACTTTTTTATGTCTTCATCAATTTGACGAACAAGAACAAGTTCAATAAATAATGAAGCTGGTTTAAGGTTTATAGTTTATAAATCTAGTGTCGTTTAACTTAAATACTTTATGACGAAGAAGGCAATGCATCCGAAAAGGTTAATTTGAAAAGGAAACTTGTACATAAATCTAACAATGTTGTAATCTTTCTAAAATGCCAGGAAAGTTCTTTCTCTTTTTGAATTCGTAGTAGGTATAGTATAAAAACGTTTTATTTGATGGAATAAATTATAATTTGTACAGATGTGAGGATAGTTGAATATTTAGACATTTACTTGTTCCAAATGATTAGGATGTATAAGGTTTAGCAAATGCATAACTGTTATGTCGAAGTTTGTCTAGTTCCGCCGCTTATTGAAGGTTTTTACAAAAGCAGGTATATGTATCGACTGATTATACGTAGGAGATGTAAGTCTGTTAGTGCAGTTGTTATGGGCATAGCAGTTGGCACGACGATGATTTCTTTTTATTTGGGTAGAAAAAACGGCATATCCGTATCTTCTTTTTCTTTGTGTGCATATGCAAGTGAGCATGAGATTTTCCTGTCTCATGATGATGAGAATTTTGTCACAATAAATACTCGTATATTGTGCATCGTACATAGATTTCTGTGTGCGTGTAAAAGGAAATTGTAAGGAGAAGCTAAAAGCAAACGAAGAAAAAAAGTAGAAAAACGGCGGACAATCAGTTAATTTATAGACGCAAGTAAAAATGAAAAATGCTACTGAATGAATTCAAGAGGGGGTGGACAAGGAAGACTAAAATTGGATGGATTGTGTAGTTTATGAGGAGTAAAGAGAGAAAATAATGACCAAGTGAGTTATGTTTAAAAAAATTCCTCTCCTTCACCTTTATATCTTATAATGCTATCATCTTTTTCATTCTCGAATACACTGTCATATGTGTATGTTATAAAACTGTATAACTTTGAACTTGTGTGTGTATGTGTTTATTTAGTAGGATTTTCTTACATTACGACGATCGTTATTGTTATGTTATGTAATTCATTTACTTATATGCGTACAAAATGAAAGCCAGCGTAAAAGTTCACTTGTTTTCATACATGGTGAGCTCCGTTCGTCCATTTTTTCTTGAAAAAATATATTCAAAGAAATTAAAGCCTTGAGACAGCTGCCCCTCACTAGCTAAAGGCCTCTCTTTCGCCTTCTTTTTTTTCTATTTCTTTGTTGATATTATTCACGGGGAATGGATTTATGGAAACGAATTGAAAATGGAATAAATATATATCATTATATATATTATGGCATCATTATGATCATTTCATTCCTCAACTTGTGATCATATGTATGACGCTCACCTTTCTTTTCTATTTTCTTCCTTACATATGCTACCGGTAAATTTATGTCATATGCGGAATACATGTGAGTTAGGTGTAACTATACACATAAGCAAGTGTAATTGAACATTGTAAACTAATCTTATAGAAGGCACCAGGGAGAACAGAATCATCTTAACTTCTGTACTATATTTATAATATATTATATCCTTATGATATTATTCTGTCATTGTTTTCTTGAATTCACTCCTCAACTTACTGCACAGCATTGTATGCTTGTTCTGCATGAAGGGAGCCCTATTCTGTACTATTGACCAACATGAGTTATGAGCAACGGTCTCAGCTACTTCGTCCTCTACCTCTTGTTATTCTTAAAGGAATCACTTGATTTTTTTTTCATGATATTACTGTATTCACAGACATTGACAGTCTATTATTATTTGTTTTGTGTGTTTTTCTATGTCACTGAGCGAATATGAGCATTGTGTACACTTAGTATATTACATAATATTCAAAGAAACGAGCTGTTCTTAATATTTTAGCGCAGTGGCGGATGTAAATGTTGGTCGGCAAAAAAGCCCGAAATGTAAAATTTCTACCAGGTCAAACTAACTTTTTTGGCAGCTGTTGGCTGTTGGATTTTTTTTTTTTGCAATATGTGAAAGTTAGGGGTTGAAATTCATTTCGCCTCCAATAAAAAAATTCTGCAAAAGAATTTGTGGAAAAAAGTTTTGCTTTTGCTGGTTGGTTTAAAGGTTAAATTTAAGTAAATAATATAGAGGAAGGGCTTTTAAGCTGAACGAATTCAGTACAATCGATTTTTGCAACTTCGTAAGCTATTATACACTTGTCTGTGAAATTTACTCGTCAAAGTATCCGAATTCAGGTGGACAACGATGTATTAGGTAATTAGTAATTTTGTTGCCACACAAATTCACGGCTGTGAATAGAGTATAATGCACTATGATATTTTTATACTCATTGATCTTTTTTATTTTAGAAGTCACACCCAAAATTTTTTTGTATTTTTTTTTCGTCATTGCATTCTCATATTATTTATGTAGAGTTTTACATGCAGTTTGAGGGTAGCTACCCATCATATTGCTCGCTGTACATCGAAGAGTAGGTATGCAGAGAATCATTCTTCTTACATACATCCATATTCTTACATGCATAATCCAATGGGTGATGATCTCTTGTGCGTTGCAATAAAATTTTGTGAAGCTCGAAAATGTTCCCCTTTGTTAATCACACGTAGAGCAAAATGAAAACGGTTTTAATTGAACTCACTCAAAGTATTAAGTTTAAGACTGGGAATTATCTGCTTATTGCACTGCAGGAGGCTACTTATAATATGTTATGTAATTTTGAATCACTATGATATATCCTGGCATACTTTTTCATATGTCTCCTACAAAAATATACTTTCTCACTAGTCCAATATCATTCTTGTAGATAATGAGGATCTAGCTATGATTAAAATGTGTATAACTGCATCAACAATTGGAGACCAAAATGAGGCTCAAAGCTCAATGGAAGAGAAGAACAAAATGACATGTGTGCACTACATTATTGTTTTTTTTCTCTACTTATTCAAGAAATGAGAAATACCAACAGATTAAAATGATAAAACAGTAGCATGAGACTATGAAGATTATTAATAATAGGTGTTTCTTTCTATATTATTTCTTCTCCCATTCTGTTATTATATTATTTCTTCTTTTTTCTCCTACTTGTTATTATTTTCTTTTTTCTTTCTTTCTCTTTTTCTCTTACATAATTCACATTCCTGTAAACAATGTTTAGCATAACTGTGCAGCTGTTTGGGTATTTAGTGAGTAACCTCAGCGTGCATTTTCTTCTGCTTTAGTGGCCTTGATTGCTTCACTTATCTTTAATGCTTTTAATGTATTCTACTACTGTGTACAAAGTAGCATGTCGAGAATGAGAGAGATCTTAACTATCGCGGTGGT
This sequence comes from Sminthurinus bimaculatus, assembly GCA_034698285.1. Classification (NCBI taxonomy): domain Eukaryota; kingdom Metazoa; phylum Arthropoda; class Collembola; order Symphypleona; family Katiannidae; genus Sminthurinus; species Sminthurinus bimaculatus. Next base: position 3,485 of record JAQIVE010005244.1, on the reverse strand, counting down.
TCCCGACTTTCAATGAGTAAGGTAGTCGAATCTTGGTCGAGAGTGGCATCTTTTTTCTTCTCACTCTGTTTTTATGTTGTGCATTCGACTATTACAGTTTGACCAGATTCCGTTGTGTGTTATTATGACGTCTTGATAGCCCTAGTCTGCTACATAATAATAACAAAACATATTCCTATTGTCTGCCCCATTGTCATTCTTTGTAATGACAGAGACCATCATCATCGTCATCACCATCATCAACTTTTAATTCCATGTGGGAAAAAATCAACAGGAGTATAGAGTGATGGCAGAGATGTTGATGATGTGTGGGTTAGAATTTGGAATATATTATATGCATCATCATGCGTAGATAAAAAATGTGGTGATTGTCTTAAAAGTTTTGCTTTACTTCTGCTCTTTCTTACCCTAGTTACCATAGAAGTATTTCCCTCGGTATTCCGCATAATAAAAAGCTCATTTCACTGACCTTTGACATCTTTATGTCCAAATGAAATGTGCTCAACATCTATTTAAAAGCTATAAATCATGGAGTCTAGGAGAAAATAATAAAAATGTAATTGATGGTACGAACAATGGCATGCAGTTTTTTCATGCTGAAGTATTTATTGTGTTTGATTATGTTTCTTGTGACTCATCCCCAATACGTACTATTTTGAAGGCATTGTTAATTTATTGACCCTTTATATGTTATATAGCGGTGCATAATAATTAGCATGCCACCTTCCTCGATTTTTTTTATGCTGTGACTTCATCTCCCAAGATATTATTCAATGCTCCATATTACTTACGATTAGTGTACAAACTGGCAGGTGAATTGTATGGAGGCAAAAATAACACGGAAATATGTATGTGCACTTATGAGCCTTTAAAACAGTAATAAAGAATTAAAATTCATCATAACTTGGCTTTTCATGACGTGGAATGTTAAATAAATAAGTGAACGTTCTTGATAGTTTAAGTATAAAGGAAAAGTTGAGTGTAAAATCTGGCAATAGTAAGTTGCTCAATTTAAGAGTCAGAGATATGGAGAATGAAATGATTCCCATTATGAAAGTGTTTTGTGTTTTGTTCGACTATATCATAGTGGATTGAAAAGGGGTTCTTTTTGGCACCCAAATAAAGTTGTATGGTTAAATTTGGCAGTCATAATGTTATTATTACACTTTTTAATGTACTGCATATTGCTCCTGCTAATTTTGATTGTGCTGCTTCAGTAATAAGGTAGAGTGATTCCTAACTCCTAACTTTTACTACATATTATATTATTATGCTGTATCTATATATTTTCTCCCGGTGTATTTGTATAGAGGGGTGAAGAAGATAATTGTTTGGAAAGATGATATTATTTCTCTGTGAATAGTGATTTCCTTGGTGGTTAAGACAGAAAATGATAGTAAATGAGTTAAAATAACTGTCTTGCGGATCCGATTCAATCCAATTCTATGTTGTTGTTGGATAAAAGGATGAGCTCTCTGTTTCTCTCTCGTTTACATTCGGAACCCATGTGTACAGGCAATACATACAATACATACAATAGATGTCTATAATATCATCTATCTATTTGCCAAGGAGAACCAAAGCTGGTTTTGAACGGAATCTAAATGCCGTGATAAAATGGAGTTGGAGCACTAGAGACGTAATAGATTTTTCTTGCATTGAACGTAAGGGAGAAGGATGAAAGAAGAGAAGGAAGATTTCTGTGAAAATCACACACGCTTCTCTATTTATTTCTATTGGGAATCATAGACTGATCTTTTAGTAGGGTTCGCTTTTGTTCAGCTGTCCGATTGTAAAGATAAGAAAACCGGCATGCATGAACTCATGTGTCATGCATATGTTGTGGTTGTTATTATTATTACCATTACGATTATTTATTATTATGGCGGTCCTACAAGAATCTAGATGCATTGTACATGTATTACCTATGTACAATGTACAATAATATAGATATATGTATTTATTTTCTATGAGCTTCTCTCATACACATCAGCCATCTAATTGTAAAAACATACTCCAAGTGCCTATGGATTCATAATTTATTTCCCATAAAATTTCTTATCATGTGGAAACAAGGAAGACTCTTTATGTATGCACATCTTAGAATAAATAGATGTATATACATATAATTCAGTATCAGGCCTGTACAGTCATGTGCATAGTATGTCTGGTTATTAAAATCATATTACATGGGATGAATGGATAGAGAAGTATATAATATATTGTGTATTTTTACATGGAATTCTCCTATTATGTTTTATGTTATTATTATTACAAATATTCGCCTTCAGTCTCATATGAAATACATACTTTGGAACCTGGTGATGATTCCGAGTAACTTTGTGAATGAGTAGTATGCTAATACTAATACGACAACGACATTTATACTTAAATATGTGTGTATTGTGTATTTATTCTCATCAGGGTTTTATGATGCATAAACAAGCGTTTGATATGATACGATGTGACACTATATATGATATGTTGTAAATATCCATGTAGCGGTCAGATTCTGACGTCTGAATCAGACGAGTATATGTATGCATGACAGTGATTACACTACGATAAGGTGATCAAAGATAACGTTGCCTTGTATTTCTTACATCCATCAAATGGTTATCAGACACTTAAATATACATCTTTTTTTGTGTTCCCCATCTACATCATACTGCACATAGTAAATATATAAGACAGTGTACTAGTTCTGTGATCATCTTTTCGCATCTCTGCAAGCTTGTTGTGGGTATACGTTATACATAAATCATAAATAGACAATGTGCAGGTGTTAATATTTGTAAACATTGAAAAAGATTGAGCAAGAGCCCCGTCTTCGGGGATGGTCACCCAAGTCTCAAGACAAGTTGTATGCTGTATGCAAATGTATGAAACTAGATATTCATAAAGTATGTTGTGGACAAATAGCTTTAATTATATGTAAACTATTAGAGCTTTGTCTGCGGTGGGTACAATGAACAGAAAGAGCAGATCAGACAGTGGAGAGACAGAACGAGGGGAAAAGGGTCAAGTTAAATCTATGCATTTCACGGTGGTATTGTAAGGATACAATAAAGACCAAATTTAACTTCACCACCGTTTCTTAGGGTGGTTTAGTAATATATAGCTTAAATTCAAGCTCAAAGCGAGCTTAGAAAAATTTATATGGATGCATAACCTATAACTCAGTTTGTGTCTTCTATTGATAGGTTTGAAGCTACGAAAATAAATAGACGAAATACTAAGAACACGTATATCCATAAAAGAGGAATTTTACGAATTCGAGCGTTTACAAGAAGCTAGGATACAGAATGGTAGTTGGACCATGTTCAAAATAAAACATGACATACTTGACATTTCCCCTCCCTTTTTTTTCTACAAAATTCAAATTTTTGACGTTTTTTTTGTGTGCAAATTTGCACATTTGCGCATAAAAATGCCCATTTTGCATTTGAACTCATAGGGGCAAGACTTTACCCTGTACTTGACTT
>JAQIVE010005243.1:0-13183 GCA_034698285.1 Sminthurinus bimaculatus | reverse complement strand
AGGAACACTTGTAGGTGATTTTTTTCTCATTTAAAAAATGTCGTGCTGAACTCATCTACAACCTTAAATTGTATCCGATAGAAAGATGAAAGATATTCCTCATAATTTTCTGTGTAAGGTAGATTAATAGCTGCATTAATGAATTTATCTTTCACTCTCTTCCTCATCCTATTTTCTCAGTTGTGAAGGTCTCATCTTGAGTCTCGAGCTTCTCTACGCATAATATTTTGCTTTAATCTTTCACAGGTTGAAGAGAGATGGGAGAGGTACAGAGGCTCAGATTTAAGATAATATTGTGATAAAGGAAAACTTTCTTCCTGTGGTATTATTAATATCAGAAAGTATCCAAAATCCCAAGTAATTCATTCAATCTGATATGATAATATGAAAGGCACGGCAGTTACACACACATAACACATAATACATAAAGTACTTGAGAATCCCTTTTATCTCGATTCTCTAATGCCTTATTCTCTACGGTCAATTAACCACTCCTCCAGGTTTGTTATTTCTGTATTACATACACTTTTTACTGTAGTTTTAAGCTTTTAATTTCGAGAGAAAAAGTAAACTATGGTTTTACAAAACTAAGGACAGGTTTTAGAAATTCTATTGTGTATAGAAAATTTTATTTTTCCTATAAAAATCTAAATTTTTGTATAATGGCTTTAAAATAATTCCCAACAAATTAAATTCCGTAAATTCCCTTCAGGTTCATTTAATTCAATTTCAATGTGAGATTTGCTGTAACTCTAATGAGCCAAGAATCTTCCTCTTTTAATTTTGTGATAAACTGTGTACCTACTTTAATTTGACAGCTTTCACTAACTACTCTACAGCTTTCTCAACAGTTTGACTTTAATTCATGATGAAACAACAAGGATAACGAAAGAGTATTGTGTGTTATTTGATATAAAGGCAATTCACGAATAATAAATTCCATTTGGAAGTTACTCAAAATAAAGAACCTTGTAACTAACGTGCTACAAAATTATTATGGCAATATTCACTATATTACATTACATTACATTCATCCGCACGTTAATTCTGAATATCACATGTATTTATGAAGGAACTGGAGGAGAACTTTGAGAAAAACATCGTAGAAGAAAATTTGTGTAACGTCTAGTCCAGAGACAGGCTCATAATATTATTATTATTATTACACACAATTATTGTACAAAAGTCATTGCACATTGTGATGCAAATAACGGCTTTGACTTGTGAATTTGCACAAAATAGTTGTAGTAATGGCACAAAAGTCTGGATTCCAGATAGATAAACTACATGAAAAATATAATAATATACTTATTCTTATATGTATATATATATGTACGTAGCTTGGCTCTTCGAAAATCATGGTGCTTTCAAGCAAACCACTAAAGTCTAAATCTAAACTATAGTCGAAAGTTGTCCAAACTCTTGAGGACACTTTGCCATTGTCATTGCCATCGTCATCTTGGATCCATGATTATTCTTTCCCCTTCCCCCTGCACTCGCAGCATTTATGTATTCTCTACAGAATAATCTTTGGCCATATTCCTCCATAGTTATGTATTTTGCAAGCATGTAAGTATGCATAAGTGTATCAAAAAGAGGAAACCAGAATCGCAAAGGAATCATCCGCGAATGCGAGAGAAAGTTGAAAGACTTGAAAGTTTTAGATTGAGATTGAGTAGAATTTTGAACGATGGAATGTAATACACTTTTGTTTCAGTTGTATGAAAAGAGAGCACAGAAGAAGGGCGGCAGACAGAGAGAGAAACAGGCGTACAAGAGCAAAACTCTAAAAGAATAGGAGAATTCTACTACTATGCTATTGTTGATATCATGTATTCTATATTAAGGGTCCACCCTCGTTCCTTGAGAAACATTATGCAAAAGCTCCTTATGAATTTACAATAATATTTAAAGACTGCGTGTACACTGTACACGTATAACGTACAGCGTTTACGCTGGAAAATTTTGGTTGGTACAGAACTCGGGCCCTTGATATACTAATGTACGTACTTATACATGCACGAAATAAAGCAAGTACCTACATAAAGCGAACTTTTATCCTACATACATATTCTCCAGTTTCTTCAGCCTCCAGTTTTTCCAGCTCTTTAACAGTACATAGATGCTCTCCATCTATTTTAGGATATTATGTGAGTAGTTGAAAACTCTCTCACTTTCTTATCTTATCTTTCTCCCCTTCACTTTCTCTCTATTCCATAAATATACGGTGACAAAAACTTGTATTTAACTTTTATTGATGAACATATATTTTCGGGAAAAGTGTCTTTTAGCCCCCTCAGTTTTCTCTTTTCGGTATACCCTCTGTTAGATTGCCATCATTCTCCCAAATTTACAACTTTTGCTATTTTTTTCATCCTCTCAATCTCTTTTTATTTCTTGAAGAGGAGTACAAAGAATCTAAAGTAGTGTGATCTGATATTTTTAGCAAATTTATATCCTTATATTATGCTACTGTAACTGCCTACATCTAAACTATTCATAAAACACAACTTGATAAGAAAGCAAAAAGCATTAGATATATAAGATATCGAATGACTATTAGCTGTGTACCACTTCAAGAAGGAAGCTATAAGCCGCGAAAAGTAAAAGTCAAGCGTGAAATAGAATTTTGGAATACCAGACCACAAAAAAGAGAATATACAAAGCAATATCTAATGATAACTAATTATCTGATGTGAATTAAAAAGTATTATTTTCTACCTTGAGGAAGACTTCGAACAAGGTCATCGTGATATACCCATTTTTCATAGGGGGTCACAATGTCTGAGTCCTGAAATAAACAAATAGCATTTTCTTCAACATTTTGATCGTACAAGATTTTTAGAAAAAAAGTATAAAAACAAAGGGTAAAAATGCTGGATTTATGTAGAATGTTTTTCTTACATGGCGATAGGTAGCGGTCATATTGAACATATTTTTGTCGACAAAGTTTTGGGTGTTGAGGGGACACTCGAGGAGGTACATGATCCACAGTTGATTCGGCGGTCTGCGGATTTTGGGGTTCATGAAAACGTCTTTGAATACAACGGCGTCCGCCTTGCCAATTTGTGCTCGGTTCCCACTCAGTCGACATGTGTTAATCGGACACTTTTCTTGGAGAAAGACACTTCGACCGTTGGTCACATGACTCCCCCAGCTCATGCCCAGTCCATAGTAGAACAAAATAGTCTTGATTCGATTCCCATTATTAACTATTACACTCTTGTTAAAATTATTGTTATTGTTACTATGACCACTACTACTACTTAGATAGCTTTGTGAGTTCAGAGGTATCAGTTCACTCTCTTTCACTTTATTATTATTATTATTACTACTACTTGTCCATCGCCCTTTATTTGTATTTGAGTTTATATTCGAACTTTGCGGCCGATCGTCGAACAAATTAGTATTATACACATTATTATTATTATTGTTATTATTACTAGTTGCATTATGCAAAGTTGAGGATGACGAGGAAGAATACGAAAAGGAAGGTAACGGGGCTCCATTATTCCCGTGGACAATTGAACTGTCGTCCAAGACATACATGAGTTGCTCCACAATTCTGTCATTTGTGGGATCCTCTTCGGGCCACAGCTTTGGACTGGAGTAGTAGGCTTGTGACTGAGGGAACTGAGTCCCCCTGGACATGAACCAGGGTCGCTTGTTCTCAACCTGGTAGGACCTGTCCACGGAGCCCGTGCCGGACAAAGACTTGACCGAGGAGTCCCCACTGTGAACATGGACATTGTGTGTAGGCATAAAGTTGTTGCCATTGATACTGTTGCCGTTGAGATCACGTCGATTATTATCTTCTAAAAAATGGCTATTGGACTTGCCGGTGTTGTGCGGGGGGCCATTTCCACTTCCGCTGGGGAAAACATCCCGGCTACTCATCAGGGCGGACTCGATCCCCAAACCCATGCCATTTATACTGTTTACATGGTCGTTGTGAGGGCTGCCGCCGCCACCACCGCCGCTCGTATATTGACTCTGCTGGAGAAGCTTTTTGACATCCTCATTGAAATTGACCAGCAGAAGAATCGCACACAGACTTCCACAGGCGTAAAAGAGGACGGTGCGAAAGTAGAAGACGCGCCGGAGCTTTCGCAGCATGATGGACAGGGTGGAGGGGCCAACTGGAGAATTGTTCCAGGAACGTGTCATCCCTGGTCATTCCATGGTCACCAGATATACGCGTTGAGTCTTGAGGGACAAAAGGGAAAAGACACAAAAAATCTTCTCAATACCAATATGTAAGATATCCGTATCTATGTATACTGTCTCTGTAGTGTATTGTATATAAATTGCTCAATATTTTTCACACACTTTTGCTTCGCTTCCCTCTTTATCTTTTCCCCTTTTGTTGCGTCTATCTGTTTTTTGTCCTTTGTTATCCTTTGACTAGAAACAGGAGAGTGAAATGGAATGGTGGTTCCAGGAAAAAGTTTTATTTGTTCTCTATGCGTCTATAGTTTATACGTTGTAGTAGGTGGATATCGTTGTTTTTTCTATTTCTGCTGTCTATTGTTTTTGTTTTTGTTATTGGACTTGGACTTTTTTTTTGTTCCTGTCCAGCAGCTCGAGATTCCAGATCAATTTATTCCGTGTATGTGTGTGTATATAATATATATAGTGTATACATGGTTAGGAAAAAAAGGAAGAGGGACAGGACTAGAGATCTAACAGAATTCAGGATATATCGAGCCGAAATGGATATCGGGCTGTGTTATTTTATTCTATTTTATGTTACTTTACGTTATGTAATGGATGTCTCTTCTTCAAATACATATACTTATTGTTGCTCCTTCCAAGTATCGTCATGGAATGAAACATAAATTTTATTTATCCATCTTCCTCTCCTTTTCCCTTCGTTCTTCTTCGTGCCTCTTCTCTGTTATCCGTCTTTGAATTCTCATCGGTCTCGGCTTCTCTTCATATTTTTTCACAGGATTTTCTCCTCCGTTGTGAGTTGACTGCCAGCAGTTGTGTAATACATGTGCATATACGTAGCTTGTATGTATGTATGTATTTTAGTAGTAGAGTTTAGTTAGTTGGAGATGGTGATATTTTCCGTGGACTTTCTCCCTCGGCTTTCTCCTTGTCTATCTTGTCGTCTCGACGGATTCACAGTGACTCAGATCTTTTAATCTTCTTATGGAATTATACCTAGAAAATACAAGGAAAGACAAAGACAAGACGAATATTAGAGAGAGAAATCTTCACAAAATTCTATTATATTCCATTATAACATTTCTTATTTGTAATACTAAAGCATGACAGTATGAAGCACAATATATATAACATATCGTGCTTCATACTTTATACACAAATGTACCCTCGGCATATTATGAAATAGACCATGTACAATGTAAGTATATATAGTGTTCACTGAGCAACTTCATATTTCTTCTTCTCCTTCTTCTTTTTGGACCCCTCATAATCATTATTATTAATATTATTATGTGTGTAGGAAATTGTCTGGAATATAATATAAGAGCAGAGACAACTACCAATTACGAGCCAAGAGTAAAGCCTCATGTATATGTACATTTATGTGTATTTATACATTATACATATAAAACTATCCGAGTCCAACTTTATACATCTAAGTAGCTCCACAGCTCTACAGCTCCAACTTTTCATCCTTTTCCTCGCTGTCCTTATCACAGCGAGGCAAGGAGCGGAAGAGGCTCAAATTCCATTTGAGGAAATTGACTCGACTCAAAATCAATTTCAACTTTACCAAGGCACACGAACAGGAAGAAAGAGGAAAGAGACACAGAGAGAGTGTGTGTGAGAAAGAAAGGAACGAGAGGGACAAGAGGAGAGAAAAGGACGAAGACAAAGGGAATCGGCGGCGAGTTCATGGATATATTATCCTTTCATGTATTTTTCTAACTTTCTCAAGTGTCTTTGTGTCTCTTTTGGTCCGAGTCCCATGAGCCAAGGCAAGTTCATTTAGCAAGTTAATATCCGGAATGAAGAGCGAGAGAAAGAGAGGATCTTGCTAATTTTAATGCATTTTACTCCTTATTACCATCACTAGCCATGGAGTCGATTGAAAAAGGCACAGTGTGGGATAATTTATAAATTGTTTACGATCAAGAGTTGATTTTTCACGTTTTTGAAAAACATTTTACGAGAAAACAAAACTGCTGAAAAAATTAAAGATTTTTATAACGAGTGCTATCTTTGACTTTCAATTGGCGTTTGCTTCCAGTCTAATAATACAACGCTAAAAATAAATTGTTTTCCCACAAGTATTTTGAGCGCTTTAAAATTCTTTCATCAATTTAATTTTCTATCCCCGCTTTTTTGACCTTTGACCTACACGAAACCTAACCGAGCTCACATCATACCTTGGTATGATGTACATATTTAGAAAACTTGTTGGCCTAGAGAAGAGTTTGTAGCGTATTTTCATCCGTCTCTTCCAATTCCCAAAACAGCCGTCTTGTTTTCAACTCAACCTGTCGACTGTCGACAAACATTTAGGAAAGGTTAAAAAGTATGTATTATGCTTGTCTGTACGTACATCGTACATAGTCTGCATGTTTATACCTTTAAATATGTAGCTATTGGCAAAACGTCCATCAAATTACGAAAATACCGGCTGCTAAATTGTAAATTCACCCTACTTTTATTTTTGCACGTTTCTAATTTCCATTTCGATTTCAGTTTCCAAAAGACGCGCGTCATACATACATATTTGTTTTAGAATGGAGAAAACTTTCAAAAAATAGTTGAAATACACATTTCTCCACATCTAGCATTCCCACAAGTCCCAATTTCCACGAGGGGCTTCCTTTTCCTCAGGTTTCATCATCAGCATCAGCATCAACAACTATCAGTCTTTCACTCCTTTTCAATCGATTCCCTTCGTAGATCGACGTGAGAATACATACACACACATATATATTATGAGAAATAAGAAAAGCAATTTCAAGCTGGAATTAAAAATCCTGCTTGGCTTTTTCAAAGTCTACCGCAAACCTGGAATTTCGCAACCATGAGTGGGCTTTGATGCCAACTTTGTTGTTGGGGCAACTTTTATTATAAGTAATACAAAAGTATCTGTATTTCACAGCTACTTTCCATCAAAGGACGAAGCCTGAGAAAAATGAGTAAGTGGACGTGGCATGTGTTTCCATACATAAAGATATTGGTATTTCGTACAATATTTAAGATTCCAGTTGGAAATTCGCGTTTGAAACGTATAGGAGGCGAAGTTGAGGCCAGACGGAGTACTGTATACCAGGAAAAGAAGGATAAGAAGTGACTATGGAATACAGAAAAAATGGAAGAAAAAAGTTCAAGCTAGGCTTCAAGTTGCTTACTCCTTGTGTTTCTACCTGTGTGAGTGATATGATATTCCAGCCAGATGAATTCCTCGATATTTGATCTGTCTGAAGGGAAGAAAAATAAGAAGCCTAATACTTTCTCCCTGCTCTTTTAGCTAGAGAACCCCCAGTGGTTTAGAAAGCTAGCGCTGCGGCGACTCTCATATTTTATATTAGGCCTACTCTTACCGATAAAACAAGCACCAAACCAAGACAAAGTGCTGGAGTACATATGTACATACGCGGTAAATATATATGGGATATGGTCTATATTGACCATTGAACACCCGGGAAAATGCGTCAAGCAGCATGAATCATTTTACAGCATTCTTTCTGTTCTACTCATTCGCCAAAAACCTTCATACATGCTTACTGCTTACATGCAGGGCAAATGGTCACTCATTCATTTTTTTATGTTTGAATGGCCAGAGCTACCTTATCAATTATATACAGAAAAAATGCCGGGGATTATGAAGTTCAAGTAATTTACGATACACCGATCAAAAACAGCCGGTACTATCGATGACAATCTTATTTACTCTTGTGTGGGTGACATAATTTCGATATTGACATTGACAAAGGGCTTGAAAACAAAAGTACAGGACGAAAATAGAGTAGAGAACTGGATGCTAGAATGATTGACTATAGCCATCCGCTAACGGAAATGAAAAGCATAAATTCACTTTTATTCTACAGCCATGACCCTATTTCTGGAGTCAAGGCCAGTTACAAAAGTTAAGACGTTATAAAATAGGTATTATTACTTTTTACGAAAATAATTTCTCAGCTCCTTATGTAACACATTTTACGTCTTTAAAGTTGGTCCACAGACACACAATTTTCCAAACAAAATCCCAACCAAGGCCATACGGCAATCAAACCAAATCTTCGGCTGAATGCAAGTCTCAATCCAATCCAACCCAGCATCTGAAATCTCAGCATCCCACGGCGCTGAGATCCCACTTGCACTTTGCATACATGTATGTATGAAGTTAGCACTTTGTTGCTGTACTGAAAACTGGAATTATTGGATGGCTGCAGAAATTGCGAGTAGTATGAGTGCAGCTCTATTAGCCCTACCGATACACAGATACATATATAGAGTACAGCTGGTGATTCTAGAATCCTAGTGAAATCATGACGGTGAAACGTGCCTCATGTCCAATGCTTGGTGCCATAATATTGATATGTATTTTACCCTGTGAATTTGCCAGTCGGTTGCTCTTCCTCGCCCAAGGAGAATTTGCGAGGAAAATATATTAAACACAGAGGACTTGTCCTGGGCAAGACGTGCAAATACGATACAATGAATGCAACGCAAGTATGTATGTTGAAGGATAATATATAGGACGTTGCCAACATTGCCCAAAAGTGGTGGACGTGAGAGTGAGAGTGAGAGCGTGAGTGGGTCTGGAGCTGGAGCTGGACGTGGTGGCCCAACGTCAAGTCCAAGGCTCAAAATTTATTCGCTCGCCTATTCATCAAAGTCATTCTGGCTCAGCTTGGACTGGGCAATATATTGTCAGTGTTGTTCAGCTAAAAACACACCGACACACGCACACACAGAATTGTACGTATAACGTATGTATACACTTTTTCTACTGTGTTGTGTGTTGTGTTTACACTGGAGAATGGACAACCGTCTCGTTTCAACACATCGCCGGTCACGTTCTCATAGCACAATGTATACAATATGTGTACGTACAAACAAGAACACGACAAGACATAACATATGATGCAAAATATAACACTTTTTATGATACGTTGTCTTTTTTCTTAGCAGTTTTCAATTTTTAAAAACAAACAAAATAAATAAGTGTCATTTTTGCCATCTTTTCTACACGTTTGTATTTTGAATTTTACATTGTGAATTGTATGTTGAATTTTTAGCTTCACTCGTTTAAATTTAGTTTAGTCAAAACTCAGACTAAAATTGAATGATTGCCAAATATTGAGACAAGAAAGAGCAAGAAAAAAAGGCGATTGCTGTGCACTTTTTCCTTTAGACGTTGACTTTTTAGTGCTTCAGTTTGGTATTATTAGTATGCTACTCTCCTCATTATGTACATTGAGGAACTAAAAAGTCTGCGCACGTTCTAATTAAAAATTAGCGTCGAACTTTCTCCCTTCTCCATTTCCGATTCTCGATTCTCGATCCTCAATCATCAACAGCCGGGCGGCGACGTTGATGCCGATGCTGATGATTGAAAGTGCGGATCAAAGAAAAGGAGAGAAGGAGGTTTTCCCTCTTTAGTTTACCTTTTGATAACAATACGAATGCTACGAATACTATGAGTACGAGTACTTTCACTGCAACTCTCAAACTAAGTTGGCTCAACAAGAAAATAAAAGAAAGTTGGGAAGACGCATCTTGATTCTTGATGTGGGGAAATAGAAGCGGAGAAATCTGCCTTTGGAATGTATGTATCTACATATACATTACGCAGATATTACCCAAAGTCTACAAGAAAAAGGGAGATTCGCTTATAAAATATGTTGATTCCCATGCATACATGCATATAACATAAACACTGCCACAATTTACTGGAGGAGATGGAATTGAAAAGCAGCGGAGAACGATATGTTAAATGCAAATATGCAGAATCAAGATATGTAACTAGGTTGGTCTTTGTGTGTGTATGTGTGATGTGTGCTTCCTTTGGTAACAAACACATGGAGCATCTCATTTAAAATGCAAAGACGCGTCTCCAAACTAAATTGAATGTTTTTTGAAAATGAAGAAATGAAGAGGATACAATGTAAAGCAAAGGCTTGCTTCACTGTTTGCTCCGATTCCACGTCCACATGCCCATTTTTCTTGGTCTCTTTCCCTCTTTTCCCTCAACGTTCCGTCCTTTTCCATGTATGTATGCATACATAAACAGGGCAAATTTGGACGTGAACGTATGTACATTGTACGTACAACATAGACGTAGATTCACCATTTTTCATAGAAAATTCCTGAGTCCTGTGTCGAATGTCGAAGATCGAATATCTATTTTCTCCAGTGCTCCACATGCATGCATACTTGGAGAGAGAAAATTTTATTACAAAAGTTATACCTTATACCTATGTATATGCACCTAAGGCCACTGTAGTAGTAGTGGTGGTCAAAAACTACATCTGTTCCGTTCTTCATTCTCTCTTTTATGAATTGCGTATGTACATCTACATATGCAAGCACATATTCTTTGTGTATGACGTAACTTTGAAAAATTTCCCCACAAATGTCGAAAAACCATTGGGAACAAAAGGCACACGACATTTTCAATCACCTTTGCTCCAATCCCTTTCTGTACATTCAGATCCAAATCTAATACAACCTTGCATAGAGATGGCACCTACAATATTTGTGTAAGTACATATCAAGCACCCAAAAATATTTTTCCTTTTTTTACTTCCACCAATAAATTCCTCCTTACATTTCATATCCGTATTTACCATATTTCCGACGTTTTTTGAGCAAATTTGTTGAAATTTAGATCTGAGTTAAGTTCTCCATTCTTCAATTTAATGCGTCATACATAGATAATATAGTAATTCATAAAGTAGAAGCCTGGTTTCTCCATCCTTTTCACCGGTGTCCTATTCTACTTTTCCCGATTTATTTCTATTTCTCCCGTGTGTTCCAACTTCCTATACATATGTATTATGTATGTATATTATGTAATCTTATCTCTGATGCCCCCACCAAAAAGAAGAGAGCGAGGGTGAGATAGGCGGGAAATGAACGCCAACAGATTTTTGATTTCCACTTACATACATACATATAATGTAGAGCCACTCGACAAAAAAGTTTGAAATATGTTTGGATGTAAAAACCAGCATCTTTTTCCATTTTCAAGGTAGATGAAGTATAAAAGCAAAGTTGAAGAAGAGGAAGAAGAAAAGGGTAGACGTCAGATACAAAAAACGAAGATCGAATCGAATGGGCATATAATGTGATATATCAAAGAGCTATTCTTTACGGCATGTCTATTTTCAAGTTTGAAGCTATAACAGAGCTGTGTAGGTTTTTAGATTTGGATTCGGATTTCTGAAGAGCTTCCCTCCATCTGTACATTTACCATGTACCGTATCTGCTCGAATCGTGAGGTATCATCCAGTTGTGCTGCCGGTTACATTTTTTCCCGTTGTAAAGCCTTATTTTCTATGGCTCTAAACTTGAATTGCAACGATGTAACATGGTTCAAGCAAATACGGTGTGTATATAGTATATATATGGTATCTTTCTTTCTTTCTTCTTTTTTTCTCGATGAAAAGGGGAGAGAGTTGAAAACATTTTCATTTTCATTGCCAATGGTGATGCTTCGTGAGTGGAATTGATCAAACTGGACGTTTTATTTTACTATTCAGCAGCATTCAGACTCCAAAAGAGAAAGGAGCAAGAGGGGCACAGAGAAATAGAGAGAGAGAGAGAGAGAGAAATGAAAAAATGTGAATGGAAAAGTGAAAGGAGAGAAGACAAAAAGGACGAGAAGAAGATGAAGAAGAGAGCAAAGGAGTGAATCTATGGATAAAAAAATGATGTGTATGTATGTACATATACACATGCGTGTAGCTTGTAGGTTTCTTCTTTTAGAGACTTCCGCTCGTTGGAAATTCACAAGTGTATTCAGAAAGAGAGGAGTTGCATGTTTGGAAAATAAAATAATATAAAACTTTGAATTTTCAAAGTTATCTCCATCCTCTATGTGCTCAATCTTTTATGTGTACAATAATAATAATAATAATGTAGCAACGAGTGAAAGCAGGGTACAGATGTAGTATGTATATGTATGCGAGGAGCAGTAGAAATTCATTGGATGATTTCACAGGATAGCGGGTCGTTATCCTTAACTTATGAACTGATCCCTTGTACACGGTGTGTATGTATATGTAATATGTTTGCATACACATGTACAATATATTTTAGTATGCAATCTTGGATATTGCCCACATTTTAGATGTACCCTTGTCGTCCTTAGATATCTGAAACTCTTTCGCTTTCCCTTTCTCTCTCTCTCTCTCTCTGTCTCTCTTTTCTCTGTTCTCCATGTCCCTCGTGTCATTCTTTGTCCTTGTCGTTAGAATTATCCTTTCACATCTTGGTATGCAGAATGCTGAATGCTGCTCCTTGTGTATTTTGTTCCAAAACCTTCTCAACCTTCTCTCAAGGAGTCTCAGCTCCGGTTCCTTCTCCAATCTACATTCTCATTTTTCTTGCATATCATTCCCACCGATCTGTTTGAAAGCAGAGGAGGAGAGCCTTGTCAACTAACTGTAATGTGTTTCTCAAGCCTTCAGCTTGTCCCCTGCCGTTTTCTCTCTTCAAGACGACTTGCAACACTCCTCCAGTTGAGTTGAGTTAAGTTGAGATGCATCTCGACTCAAAAAGGAGGAGCAACTCATAATGACACAGCCGTTCGCTCCCTGTTTTAATGTTAAGCATCAACGATTGAGCCGCGAGTCAAGATATTCTCAAAGATTAAAAGATCCCTTCTCCTACCCTCCGTATTTATGTACATATATGCATATTGCATATCCGGAAAGCGGTAGTCATTGTCATTACCGTAAGATAAAACTGAGTGCACTAACTATAGGTATAAGTATATTTAATATTTTGGATTTCGGCTTTAAAATTCAAACAAAGCATCAAGCACGTTATTTTAATTTTTATTGGAATGAAGACCTTTGACATTTTTGACTCGATTTGTTTTCAGTTTTGATTTTAGAGCAACTAAATATTCAGTTCGTAATTTTGAACTTAAAGCTAGCTATTTCAGCCTTCATGAAAAATATTTTGTTTTTGTTCAACTAGTTTGAATGGACTTTGCAGCAGATAGAAAAGTAAATTTAAT
>JAQIVE010005242.1:0-13184 GCA_034698285.1 Sminthurinus bimaculatus | reverse complement strand
TTCTTTGAACCAAAAGGAACGATATGAGACCCTGAGGGTTTTACTTTTCAACTCTTTGGGTAAAGTGGCGATTTCTAGTATACATACATGGCTTGTATCAAAAAAATGTGTTCGTTATTATTGTTCTCATTTTGGTTTCTACCCCAGTAAAAAATAAGTATGTAACTAAAAATACTATGATATTATTACTATAATATTGTAATGTGAATGTGTATTGATGTTACAAGTTAAAAATCGAAGCTTTGATATTGGCTACATGGAAAAAAGATAAAAAATATTACTAAATACGCGATGCGAATACGAAAGTATTCATATGAATTCACATTATGTAATGATTAGCGTTGGTCGTTGACAACAAGTTTTGTGGTGACCACAGCTGGTATATTTGGTCAAACAAAAACAAAATGATACTTGTTTATTTCGGGCTAATTCAATGCATCGTTCATAAACAAGTATTCTTTATTGTGTGTATCAATTATTCTGCCCTTTTGTATTTTTAATTTTTTACAAGAATGTTAATGTACTATTATTATTACTCATTACTCCATAATGATATAATATTATTCGAATGGAGACTTCTCTCGAGATGAATTTCAAATTTTATCCTTAGCTGCGCTATGAATATTATAAATTATATAATATATAATTGCACATGATGATAAATGATGATAAACATCATGCTATTTATAGGATGTAGGGTGAATGATGTACTTACTATCTTCTATATTATTATTATTTATTTATTTTTATTGTTCAGGTCTAATATTTCTCATGAGGTATAATTATATTATACTTTTGAAATACTTTCAACTTTTAATGTGCATCTGATTGTCAGATTCTGGCATGAAATTCCAGTTCTCCTTATTGGTTGTAAGTACATAATATGTTTGATAGTTGTACAATTTTACAATCGTGGATACAAGTTGTAGTAGACTACTAGTAGTAGTAAATCACTACAATATTATAATTTCAGCATGCACATGAATAAGGAAAGGCTCAATGTAATCACTGCACGAGGGATGTTATTTATGATTTATTTCTAAATATTTATATAGATAACATATTATATGCCTCATAATTACCCACAAGATTTAGATATGAGTAATTGGGTAGTACATCAAGGAGGCGTTTCGTAATTAAATAAGTATTCTAGTAAGAGAGAATGCAGTGGAAAACGATAGAAAAAAAAACACATAAAGCATAGCAATGCTTAATATTATTTCGTATTTTTATTTTGACTCATAAACGGTATAATAATAGTATGATATGAAGATAATAATATGGTAATATTCGTAAGTTTTGATATTTGGTTCAAAGTTACTCGAACCTCTGACTGATGTTAAATTTTAGAGTATAAAATTTAGACACTACATGCTAGCAAGTAAGATGCTAATGGAATAAGATTGTAATTTCTGGTTCATTTCTATATTGCTATTGATTATTGATTACTGATTACTAATTAGACATAAACGAGACGGCGTAGAAAAACAAAAACGAAAATTTTTGTAAAGACTAGAATTAACATATAATATGTAAGAAATGTCGATTACTATTATCCATTATCACTATAATATGTAGTCAACAGTCGGATGTCGAATGCACGAGTATCTAATTAATACTATGTCTTTTCTATTTAAAAAAGTTAAATAAATCTGATCCTGACTTCAGATTTAAAATCTCGAATCGTTTGGAATTTTGATCTGGTCATCCCAAGATCATTATAATATTATAATCTTTTATTGCATATAATTAAATCGTAAATCATCATACACATCACAAAGCATCGATTAAGATAAATTACACTGGGATTCTTTTCGTATCGAGGTCCAAAGTCTTAGCGTAGAGATATTTTGCAACAATCAATACTTACATATAACAAAAGATAACTAACATTATCAACAGTAACAAAACAACTTTAATTTTTTTATAACATTATATTAACCAACAAAAAGGGAATAACAAAAAAACAATGTATTTATAAGTCTTTATTCATCCTGATTCTTAAAATTCTGCAATGGAAAGGAATATTAAACATTATGTACATGTTGGTACTGGTACTGGTACATGAAACATGAACTCTTTAGTTCAGTATAGGTATTTTCTGAGAAAAATTTTCTCATCATTATGATCTCATTTATCCAACAGTATTTTAATGAAATTTAACCTTCCGTAGAATAAATGGCTCATAATTGTATGATATGCTGTGGTGTATTATTTAATTATTGTCTATAGCCATGATTTCTGTCTCAATTCCCAGCGCCATCATACTCATCTTCATTATAATTGGAGTTACCGTCATTATTATTGTGATTGTTGTTAAAATCGGGTATTTGTGGTCGTGTCCGTGTCCGTGATCCAAACTTTCTCCTCGAAAATAAGCTGGTAAACGGGTCTGAATTTCCTCCCATGGCTCTGTTCATTAAGGTGGGTTGACGCGGCGGTTTTCGCCTTCGATTTTTATTATTGTTGTTGTTTCTATTTAATGGCCTGTTTTTGCTCTGTCCATTATTGTTTTGTCGTTGGGTTTGTGATTGCCTATTGTTATTGGAACCTGGTCGACCGTTACTACTAGTTTGTTTACGGCCACCAACGCCAATCAAATTTTGGGTTAGAGACTGAATCTTTTCCTGAACATGACTTATTCCCTGGTCGAGGTTCAACATTTTGTGAACGTTTGCAAAGTAGCTGTTCTCAAATTCCTTAACGGGTGGAGGTAAGAGAGTTGGAGGAGGAGGTGGCGCCGGTGGTCGTAGACGTTTGCGTGGGTGCTCTCGATTTTGTTGCTTCTTCTGGAGTCTTCCCCTTCCGGTAGTAAAACCATGCTTGTTATTAAATTCTTCGTCAGTCATCCTTTCTGCTTGCTCTCCTCCTCCGCCTTCGGCGTGTCCAAATATTGACATTTTACGTCCTGGCCCACGACCACGGTCATGTGCATCCAGCTGCGTTGTTGTTATACCATCGAGAATATTTATTGGGAATTTGGACTTGCCAGGCCTCAATCTGCTCCGCACTCTCGTGCCAGTCTTGTTGCTGTTGTATCTGTGGCTATTGGCAGTTCCATTTTTCCTCTGTTCAATTAGAATTACAAGAAAATTTTACATGATTTTCTGTTTTAAATAATGTTAAATCTAGTTTTGATTCAGTATTTTTTTCTTGTGTTTTGATTTTGTGAAATATAAATAATTATGTTACCCGGCGTTTGTGGTAATTTGTGTTGGTCGTCTGCCAAAAATTCTCGTCAGGCAGATCATCGTCCTGATTGTTTGTTGAAGGAGGCCCGGGCGATTCCTTGTCGCCGTCATCCACTATGATTTTTGAGGGTGCTCGGGGCGCGTCCATACTAAAGTCGTCTTTTTTCCCAAGACCTTGGTCATTCAGACTCTTACCCTCCATAAAGTCTACACTTTCTATCTAGAGAAAAGAGGAATCAAAATTTGAACAAATGTGTATGTTGGGCATTGTACAATGAAACTCCAATAGAAATTGATTTTCTTCTCCATTATTATTTCTTACCGCCGAACGACTCGAATTTCGGTTTTGTATTAAGATGATGTGTCTGAGTTTCGATTGCGACGAAAGTTATGGGTGCGCTCGTGGAGGAAAAGCTGACAAAATGAGTTACATATCGGGCACCCGCATGTCCCGAAATACTGAGCTCTCGAATCTTGCTCCCATTCATGAAGGTCACTACTCGACCTCGTTTGGTTCCATTCCGGCGTCGACGTCTTCTAAGTTTTTTGGTCGGCTCTGTTGTCGATGTTTCGGACGTCGGACCGTCGGCAGATGAGCTTCTGGACGTTTCAGCATCAGCAGTTGTTGAACTCGTGCTTTCTGTAGGATCACTGGTGGTACTACTTTCGTCCTCGTCGTGGTCATCGTCGTTTTCTGTATTTTTTTTGGCGTCTGGTAAATCCATCGACATTCCCCGGCTAATGCTGCCGCTATGGGGCCACCCACCAGCGTCTTTAGCAGCCAGTTCATCCTTTGTTTGAGTTTGGCTACTGTTTGTTCGATTCTGACTTTCTTTGGGCTGTTGTGCCTGGCTCCGATTGTCACCGACACTTTTGTGATCGGACACAGCCAGTGCCACAGTCACATTATGTCGGTTCACCTCCTGGACGAATTTGTCCATTTTTGGACTATAGCATCGCGTCACACCTTCACACATGGAAAGGCAGCAATACGATTCTTTGGGGCAGTCTCCATCTGACAGACAGTTTTTGGGCTTCGGATTGACCCCTGGTGAGGCCGGGCAACCCGAGTCTGAATCCGGGCTAAGGCTGCTCGCAGGAGGAGTAGCAGGAACATGACGCATCAAATTTCTAAAATGAGGACACTTTGCATTCTCGTCCTCCTCCAAGTCGTAACATGAACGGCTTTCGATCAAGTCAGTGTAACATTGAGAATCGGAGGAGTCCTTAGTTGATTGATCCCTCTGGGACAGAAATTGTTGGATGGTTATGTCGTTTTCTAAGTAGTAGTAGTTGTAATTGAAGTTCAGGTTGTGGTTATTTATGGAATAACCGTTCCAAATGTCATGACCGCTGTTCCCGTATTGTTTGGTGTATGGATTGTCGTTGGCCTTTTCATACTCAAAGGAGTAGGGGCGCTCATTGACTTTGTACGAAATGGAGCAGGTTGGCTCAGAAGTCTCTGATTTGCTAGAAATCGGATTCGCTGAATTCGACGATGTGTTAGTGACGGTACTACTGGTATTTGATTTATTGAAAGGAAAAGAAACTATAAATTCGAGGCTAATTTCACTATGGCCAACTTTTTCTGTTGTGAGGTCAAAAGTCACAAATGCTGTTGTCAGTGTTGGCTTTTTCGTAGTGGGCTTTGAACTAGCGAACGTGGAAGTCATTGTAGATTCACTGCTATCGGCTCCGTTTGGGTTTTTCGCAGCATGTGACGAATCCATCGACATTCCCCGGTTATTTATACCATGATTATGTCCATATTCATCCTCCTCATTATTTGCTATTGATTTTGTTGGCTTCCTCGTTGGTATTCTTGTAAATGTAGTCCTTTTTGTAGTTTTTGGTTTTACTGTAGTCGTTTTAGTGGATTTTTTAAGCTGTACACTAGTAGTAGCTGTTTTTTTGGTGGTTGACTTTGTTTTGGCAGGTTTTTTAGTAGTGGCCCGTGTTGTTTTTGTGGATTCCTCTGATGATGATGCTGCGGCCGTTTTTGTATCATCTTTCGGGGTTGTTGACGTGTCGTCCGGTTTTGTCGTTGTCAGTTCCATATTTGACGTTTCAGTGGTGGATTTGACCTGTTTCCAAATCCATTTCTTGGTTACAATATTTTTTCTGTTTTCTATTCCGGCCTCGAGCTCCTCGGCACTGTACTCGACTGTTTTGTCCCGGGTGTTTATGTACTGACTGCTTGAATTGCTGTATTTTGCTTTTGAGTTTTTGGCATTTTTATTGCTACCGTTGGAATGCGTGAATTCGTCAGGTCGTTCGTTCTCGTCCTTGGAAAACTCTGCAGGGTTGTTGGAAAAGGCATAACTTTGATGAACACTGGACTTTTGCTTGAACTCTCCACCCTCATTTACGGCGGCCGCCTCACTGCTGGTTAGATTGTCAGAGTCCTTCACCTCAATATTTATGTTACCAGCTTCCTTCATGGAGGTCTCCTCCTCGAAAAAGTTACTAGTACTACTGCTGTGCGCACCGCTCGTGTTAGTCGAGACGAGGTTGTTGAAGTTGCTACTGTCAATGGACTTGAAGTGTCGCTCCATAATTATTTCTCCAGTCGCGTGAAGGAAACTGTCTCCGTCCTCCGTAAAACCTGCCAAGGTTTTGAATAAACTTTAAAAATTATTTTTTTAATATTTTAAAATTGAAGGAACTACTTTCGTAAAATGTTTTTAAAAAGTTGTCTATTCTAAGTATGTAGCTTTAACAAGTTATAGTTATTAACTTTGACAAGTTTCCCAGATAATCCACACTCGGAGAATTAAAGGCCATATTCGGAGCGGAAGACTTGAATTTGGATGGAGTGAGGTCCAAGTTTTCCGCGCCCAAGGCCTACGGCGACTGTGACTCATCTCACCATGAGTTTTAGTTTACTACGATGTCACCAAGCAATTATCCTATTTTTATTGCTGGTATTATTATTACTCATCGGTTAATCGCCTATATACGGGCTATTATTTATGATTATTACTTTTCTTAGGTCAATTCCATTGACCTTGACAGCTGGGTCATCCTGCTGTTTGGCCAAGCTTGTCGTAACACAGGAAGAATATGTATATTAAGACAATGGGAGTTTTTGCTCCTGTTCATTAATTTCATGCATTTGCCCAGGCTCATTTCCGCGTAGTTGCTCATTACTCCAAATAATTATAATTATCATCACCATTACGCCAAGTTCAAATTACATATTATTACCCATTCACAGCCAAAAGACAAATCAAAAGCAAAAAGTGTCTCATGCTCATGTAAGTACATTTTTGAGGCTGGTTGGTGGATAGAGCAAGTCACTGTGCTGCCCTGTCTACCAGCTAGTTTGTCACAGTCTAACCCCAAACGTTGCTGTCTCCGTTTATAATTGCTCATTATTGTACTTTGTTTATCCACAAACGCCGTATGATACACACGTACAAAAAATCCAAACAACAAGAGGCATTTTATTTATATACGATGTATAATCTATAGACCTTTGTTGTAATTTTCACGTGTTGTACTAGGTGCACGAATTTAAGTGTCAAGTGGAGGAAAATGATAGCTTAAATATGATATTATAAGCTATTGATTGTACATAAAAGCAATGAAGAACTTTATTTTTTCAAACATTTATAAGTGTACCTTCTTTTTCAAACCATGAAATTAAATTTAAATGATTTAATTGACATTTTACTACGTTTTCTCAACTACAGTGCCTTAAATTGAATAGCTTTTACTCTTGCTCATGGGAATTGGAGCAACTATTCTCACCTCACATGATAGGAATGTGTTTATTGCATGCAGCAAAAATGTGTAAATTTCGAACTGATTTCCGTACCGATTTTCATGCTTGAATAGACTGATTTTGACCTTTTAACGGCTATTTTTATACAGGGGGCAAGACGGAAGTTTGGCGTTTCATAGTAATTATAATATTTTAATATCCCCTCGAAAGTAAAAAATTAATGTTGAAACCACTAAAAAAATAATTACAAATTTTGCAGGGCAAAAATGGGAAAACAACAACAATCAAGTCTTTATTAATCAGTTTTATGACGCACTAGCATATATTAGGTAATAGCTATAAATCACTACTGACAAACAAGTTAATTTTTAAAAATACTATAAACGTTGAATATGTTTAAGAAAAATTATATTGCACGAAGTACTACCTCTACAAGCCTTAAATGAGCTCAAAATTTCGTTTCAAGTTTCAACGACTAAAAACAGTTCATATGTTCATGCCTAACAGTATTTTGTGGGTATTCAGTAAAATTATATTGTCATTCAACACTGCAATTAGTTCTCTAACAATCTTTTTCTATACATGACTTTTGCAGTAGTTAAAGCCTATGATATTTCGCTATTATTTATGATTATTGCACGAAAATAAAAAACAACAGCTTACAATAATATGTGTATAATACTAGGAGTTGTACAAAAAACAAAAACAGTTCAATGCTTACACCTTACACTAACCGTGAAAAACAACGAACAATGATATTGAATTAATTATATGAGCATGGTATAAATTACCTACGCGTTTTCCCTTATTCTAGGATTTGTCTTTTCTTTTTAGACCCTCGTCCGGGCCGTCGGTCTGATGTAGTCTTCTTATTCTTGTCAGTATTCGTGAATCCCCTGCCCAGATTTTTCTTTTTGTTCCCAGGGGGCTTTCGGGCCTTGGGCTTGACTACCTTTGCTATCCTCCCTTCCATGGACTTTTTGGGGTGTTCGGTGCTTTCCGTAACTTCTGCATCAAACGCGGGTTCTGTTGTTGAACTTGTACTGATTGTACTTAATACGGATGTCAATGTCGGGGCCGGTGTGACATTTTCCGAATTAGTGGCGTATTCCAACCTCTTCACTTTTGATTGTCCCGTTATTTTTGCAACAACTTCCACCTTTTCTGCAGAGGTTCTTCTCCTTAAAATATTTTCAACTTCCTGCAGTATCTTTAGGGGTGATATTCTCGTTTTGGACGGGGAGTGGTGTTTGATATGTCGGGACTTTTGTTTTTGTTTTCGGTTCACTTTCCATTTCGACGTGTGCTTTGGCTTTCGTTTCGCTTTCCATTTGTGCGTGTGTTTTGGTGGTCGTTTCGCTTTCCATTTTGGCTTTGGCTTGGGTTTCGATCGTTCTGTGACTTCGTCCCACTCTGACCATGGTTCTGGCGTGGGATTTGCATGATAATTTGTTTTCGATATTTTGGAAACAGAGCGACCATTATGTTTAGGTTTTTCTTGTGGTTTGGTTTCGTCCAAGTCTGACGTTGTTTTTGGTGTCGTTTCCTGCCACTCGTCTATCCACAATGTTGTTCTGATTTTTGAAGTGGTTTCGTCCCAGTCGTTTATCTCTGGAAACTCGGTTACGGTTTCCGTTTCTTTATCGTTGTTTTTAGTTTTTTCATCTGTATTTTCACTATGGTCATCCTTTTGGGTATTTCCGTTGTAAGAAATGCCGAGAACCTTCTCCATTTTCTCGACTTTGTTCGTTGGACTCTCATCTGTTGAGAGGATCGCGGCGATACGGGAAAGTTTCATTTGGGCCTCGTCCTCCTCGTCCGACCCTTTTAACCCAAATGCATAATATACAAATTCTTCTTTTTTTTGATAGCCTTTGTTCGCTTTTGAACGGTACAAGCGATTTTTAATGTTTTCCACCACGCTCAAATTTGGTTTGTGACATGACAATATTTGTGTTGCTAGAGATTGACTTACGAGCCCGAGCGAAGGGTGAAAGCAGTTGGAAAGTGCACAGGAAAATCAAGAGAACGCGAAAAGGGACGTACGTCTTGCATCCATAGATCATGGTGCCTATTTTTTGTCCAAGTCCTAAAAAAGGACAAAAGAGAGGTACTCAATACATGATGCATAGTATGCAGCAATGCGTATTTGTAGTTTCTTACTCAAACCATTTTTTCACTCAAACATTTCTTGAGATTTCAGACTCATCTTGGCCATGAAAAACTTGCCGATTTCTAATGTCCGGTCGCATTTTTAATTGATCAAAAGTTTTCAAAGGCCCTTTCGTTTGTCCTCGCCGTCACCTTACCATAGCTTTCACCTTTTAAACTCGGCTGGTTCCTTGGCGCCCCATGCCTGGAGATTTGTGTCTAATATCATTGTGCCTAGTACTTATATATGACTGTAAACGACAGCTTTAGTATAAAAAAGACGTTAAATGAAATCGATGAATGAAGTATACAGCATGTGTTTTTTCAAAATTAAAAGCGTAAATTAAAGTAAAAAAATTAGGTGAACTTGAGTGGAGTACACATGTAGCGATATAGACAAGTGAAAGGAATGTAATACAAGTACATATTATACGAGTAATAAATTAATAAGTAATTGTACAATCGTCTCATTATGTCGGCTAAATGACCGTTTTCATGCAATTTAGGTGACTGGGGTGCTGACAATATTATTATTATGACGCATGTGTAAAAGTTAAAAGTAAATTGAGGCTTATGATTTATGATACACAGAACATGTTTAACATATGCTTTCAATTTAATCCCCTCTTTTTCAATATCGATGTATTAGTAAAAAGTAGAACAGAATAGAAGTAGGGCGAAATGATTTTACTATTTTAGATAATTATAATTCGTCAGTTGTACTTATGTCATAGTCTTTCTTTTGTTAGTCGTGGGTCGTGGAGAATAAGACGTTCACCTCAGCAGTTAAGTGTTATGTAAATGGATAGCGTATCAGTTTTTTTGTTTATTTAAAAATAATTTCCAAAGTCATGACAGATACAGTACAAATACGATTAAATATTAAACATGAAATACGATAGGATACAGTAGGAGACGATACAGTAGTACAATAAATATTATGTACGATAAGATAATCACAGGTACGAACAAAAATTGCTCTAATACTAAAGCAAAAACTCTGGTCTACATCTAGATTCTACGGATAGAAAATAGTAAAAGTTCATCCTGCAGCCTCCTCTGCCTTAAATGCAGCCCCGTTGCTTTCATAGTGGGTTTCTGAGTCGTAGTCGTCTCCACTTCGAGGATCCTTGGTTATTGGTATCGGCGTCGGCGTCGTCTTTGTTGTTGCTGTAGCTGAAATTCATAATTCATGGGTGTAAAAAGATGTAGCAATCGCCTCGGGTACAAATTAAGTGAACAATTGTCCTTGCAAATTGTTAAAAAATGTCAACTATAATTGGCATTTTTAAAAAAACAGCTAACGGGAACTTTTTTAGTGTCCTTACTGGTTGTCAATGCCGGTCCACTCGGTGTCGCAGTCGGCCTAGTTATGCCTAAAAGTTTAAATATCAACCAAAATCAGACAAAAAAACGGTGCACTTTTTTACCGCGAAGGAAGTGAGGCTTTTCAATTTACACATTGTTTTCCATTTTCAACACTGTAAATATATGTGTATATAAGTTGTAAAAGATGGTACGTACCAGTATCATTTTTGGCGCATGGATTTTGTGTGACTGGGCATGCTGGACTGCCCGTGAATTCATGGAGGTTGTCCGTGAACTTGTTTATGTATGGATTATAACACCTTTTACGAAAAATCGAAAAAGAAAAACTGTAACTTTTAATTTTTAATTAAACAGAAACAAACAAAGCATTGACTCAGATTGGAAAAGTTTTGCCACCAGTGAAAACTGTAACTCAAGGGAAACCCTACAAGGAAGGAGATTTTTGTAGGGATTGTATAGCACCTGAGAAAAAGGTTGTGAGAGGAGGCTTTCTTAAAAAACTGGTCAAAGATTGCTGATTGCTACAAATACAAAACCTTGAAATGCCTTGACAAATGGCGAAGCAGCAGTAACTCCCGACACAGCAGTCCTGATCACTGACGCAATTTCCATATTTTCTCCAGTGTTTGTCCGTCATGGGACAACTGTCATCCTGGACGGGCACGTGACGAGCTAGATTCCTGTACCAAGGGCATTTCAATGAGTCGTCCCCGCACAGTCCAGGATGGTCGTTGATTGCTATTTAATGATTAAAAAACGTATCGAAAAAACGAATTCCTAAAAAATGTATATATTTAATATGTATTTACAACAATAGTTTAGTAACCCAAGATAATAAATGTTAAATAATCAATAATAGTAGAAACGTGATATTTACCTTGGCCGAAGCATTGATTGCCCCAGGCAGAGTGAACAATGAATAAACTATTTAGTACTAAGAGGGAGACTACATGTGCGATTGACTTGAGTCCAAAAAGTGACTGCTGAGTCGTCGTCACCGATGACCACGACCACATGGTCTGTTTTCTGTTCTGCAATGATTCGCTCATTGTCCTATGTACTTATTATTAAACTTTATTACTAGTTCTGTAAAGCTTTCATGGTTTGTAGGTTTCTCAAGTTTTTACTAGTCTTTTTTATTATGCTTGAACTAAACCAACTATTGTTATTGTTACTGTACGTGTAGTGTGTAGTGGTCAGCTGAGTGTTAATGTAAATCATGAGATGGATATTTTCAGTAGGAAATATGTCTTGATAATTTCTGACTGTCCTAAAGTCAAGTCAAGCCAAAGGGTGACCACGATGATGCTAATGTAAGCATATAATATGAGCATACGGATTATACAGTGTGCATTGGTATGCATGCACTTAAGTACGCCTCCAAACATTAAATGGTCCATTGTGGGATTTGACCACTGTCCTATATCAAAATACTGGTACAGATTCCTAGCTCATAACTCATTGTGTCAGCGGGTTACTCGCAACTTACTTTGCAAGCCATCAGATCGTTAATCTGGGATATAACATTTTATACATTGTCATTCATTGTTTATTTAATTTCCATCGACATAAACTGCTCTTTTACGATCCAACTTTGATTTGATTGAGTGCTGTGCTGCATGCATACTATACATAGCTACTTGCATTTTCTCAATTTGGCAGGGCAAATTTTGTTTTTAAAAAATACCAAGAGAAAACAAAAGTGGGATAATTATTTAATTGAAAAATGAAGGAGAATTTACTTCTGGCTCTGATTTTTCAGAATTTGTTTTTCCAGACAATCCTTCTTTAAAACGTTTTAAAAACTTGCACAATATTCTAACCTAGTTATTGCAATAAAACAAAACAGCAGCAACGCAGCCGCAGAATAACAACAAAATAACAGCAACAAAAAATTGATAACAACTGAATAACAACAACAATGGTTTAAACAAAAAACTGGTTGAAAAAATGAAACTTATAGGTCACGCTTCTTCTCTGGAGTGAATGAATCTCCTGACCTGAGCCTTGTGACCTCAGTGTTTACCTGAGAAGGAATATTCAATAGGCTGCTGTGATTTAGACTTAGTGTTCAACATCGTCATTATCACTTCTTGTCGTCGTCCCCATCGTTGTGGGGCTCCTGAGTTGTTGAGATTGTGTGTTCCTCACTGGACTCTGGGTCCACTGTTTCTATTATATCAACAAAGTTTTAATTATTGACTGGTTAAATGTTAAATTAATTTTAAATCAACGTTAGCTTTAGTTGTTTTTTACGTTATATAATGTATAATATTCTGTTAATGTGCAAGTTACTAATTTTTTTGGGATGGGCCTTTGTCGTTGTTGTTTTCGTCCTTGCAGTGGTGTGCTTAGTTTTTGTTTTTGTGGGTTTAATTGTTGTCGTTTCTGTGGGTTTAGTTGTTGTTGTCTCTGTGGGTTTAGTTGTTGTTGTTTCTGCCGGGGCTGAGTGATCATTGCACA
This sequence comes from Sminthurinus bimaculatus, assembly GCA_034698285.1. NCBI lineage: Eukaryota > Metazoa > Arthropoda > Collembola > Symphypleona > Katiannidae > Sminthurinus > Sminthurinus bimaculatus. The sequence continues at coordinate 323 of JAQIVE010005242.1, read as the reverse complement.
TTTTACATACATTGAAGGTTAATTATTATCTTGTATATTATAACAATACATAAGATAGCGAGATATTGTAATTGTTTTTCCTACTTGTTGAAGTTTTTGCATCTTCTTTTTTCTCAGTAGCTTCAACCAGAGCTGAAAAATAAACAGGATTGATTTTCTCCGTTATTTTTGTACACATAATTTATATTTTGTTTAAAGGGAAAATTATTTAGTTGTTACTGTGTGATGTATCATTTTTGGAACAGGGTGCTTGAGTTGTTGGACATGGCGGAGTGCCCGTAAAATTGTGAAGGTTGTCCGTAAACTTGTTGATATAGGGGTTG
>JAQIVE010005241.1:0-13185 GCA_034698285.1 Sminthurinus bimaculatus | reverse complement strand
ATTATAAATATTATTGTATCATTCGCTGAAGAAATCACTTATATAATATCCTATTATTGTTATTTTATCCTATTAGTTTATATCTTCTTGGAGAGTCGAAAATTATACATTATAATAATTTAATAATATGTAGAAATAGTGACGTACGTACTTACAGTATGTACTGATACAAATTCAACATAAAAATATGTACATCATAGTCGTCCATTGTGTAACTATATACCGTGTATATGTATATGAAATGCGTTTGAAATTAATGAGAGCGAATGTGAAATACTATGAATTATATAAATGTATGTACGGGTGTAAGTAAGTATTATATTAAGCGTTTGGATGAAAGGTGAAAGCATATTATTGTGAATTTTAAACAAAAATCGACGATGCTGAATATTGCGTTTCCGTCGTTGTCTATTCTACATGACACCTCGGAATCTGTTCACTACTAATAACTAACTAACTATATACAAAATACAAACATACCTAGTACTACTAACTAACTACTACACATAATACTAGTATTTTGAATAGTTAGCTTCTTTATTGTAGGAACATATGTTATATTATTACACATTAAGTATACCACATTATAACCGTTTTTACTGCTAAACTTTCTCCGTCAAAAGTACTACACACACATAAATACATGCTAATTACGAATATTTATATCAAAATCGATCAATTAATTAAAATTCTGACTACAGAACTTACAACATCAACCACTCTCCTACAAAAATCTACCACCACAAGTACTACAACATGTAGGAAAATGTATGGTAAGTAAGTGAATAACATATGCTTCAGAAGATGATATAATGAAGGGAAAGTAATGAGGAAGAAGCAGAGAGATACAGTGAAACTTATGGGTATGTATATTTTCATCTTGTGAAAAAAATCAAGAAGAACAATTTTCAATAATAAAAGCAATCTTGAAAAAAGGAACAAGCCTTTGCTTTGTCATTTTTCAGTTTATTTTCATTCCTTCCTTTTACGGACGGGGTTTCATTTTCACAATTTATGCATAATTCATACACTCATGCATCATGAAAACATTTTCGCTAAAGTGGTTTGAATTTTTATGATGACATCCATGTATTATCCTATTGAGAAATCAAACAAACAACGAAGGTTTTTCAATTCTTAAAAAGTAATACAGTACACAGTAGATATTTTTCATGATTCCTGACACAGCATATTACCATTAGAGACATTTCTCCAATAATTTTTAGATTTATTTTCACATTATTCATTATTTTACGTTGCTTATGTATGTATTATCGTATATATCTTTATTTATGAAAACACACATGACAAAAACGGCTCTCCACTTTTTTTACAAACCATTCTGAACTTTGACTTTTGGTGGATTTTTACAAAGATTTGTTACAAATTGAGCATTGGCTATCAATAGATGGTTTGCGTTTTACATATTTATTATGAATTTTTATGAACATATTATGACGAGTTTCTCTTTTTTTCACGTATTCATTAACATGAGACATCATATACTCCTAGGCTAGGTAAGAGTTTTCATATTGTGGCTTATTTCCATATTTCTATAGATGATGAAGAAAGGTGCACAAATAAGGAGCACTCTCATTAGACATTTAATAACTCCTCCAAACATGTAAACTATAGATTTGAATAACATGTATACGTATAGTAAACTCATCAGTTTTTCATTAAGTATGTATAGTTTGAAATAACAAGAAGAATAGCTGAAAAAAAATTTGCTGGCTATATTATTATGTCAACACATTATAATAATATCTCATACTATTATAATAATTTTTATCAAATTGTGCGTCAGTATAAATAAATATTTTGCTATAATAATGTTTTATGATGTAAGTAAGTATGCATGGAAGATGCGCAAAAAATATTTGTCAACAATCGTTAATATGTACATAGTACATACACATTACACATACTGTACAGTATTATGTATGTACTTGTTACAATAATATACTTGATTTTTTTGTATGTATTATGAATTGCTATCTGTCTGATCATCACTATTATTGTTAGTGTTAGAACTAGAAGTTGATGGCGTGCTATTATTATTGCTGATATCAGCAGGAGCTGCTGTATTCCTATTACTATTATCATCATTATTATTATTGGCAATTTTGGTCTCCACTTCCGCGATTCTAACTTGAGATTTTGACTTTGATTTTGACGGCACTAAAGCTAAAGGTCGAGGAGGGTCTGGGTCTGGATCTGGATCAGGATCTGTCGGTGATATTATTTCCTTGTTTTTAAAGAAGAAGGGACCCGATGAATATTGTACAGAACCATAACCAAACTCAATGGCATTGAGTGAGTCATCCTTTGGGACTCCCATATCCATTCTCAACCTCTCGAGCAAACAAAACATTTTGTCCTGAAAAGGAAAAAATTTTTTTTACATAGACGTTGATATTTATGAAAACAAAGATTATAGATTTTAAAAGGTAGAGCACAATACATATAGTTGAAATGAGTTTTTTTTACCATCTCCAAGTCAGAGCGCTTCATTAGATGAGACTTGAGAGCATTCTTTATTCCCTTGTTCGTGTAAATGCCTCTGCTGACAATGTCATCAGTGACGATAGTGAGGAAATTTATATATTTTTCATCCAGCAGTAAGTCGCTTCCGATTTTACTATAACACACAAATACAATACAATCATTATAGGTACACACAGAAATGTAAGAAAATCAGAAGAATAGAAAGGAAAACAAAGGAAATCCAACAAATTATGCATCTTAATTTTACATATATATTACATGCAAACATAATATCCTGATAGACATAGCAATTTATTTGTTGTAGGTACAGAATGGATTTTCTAAAGAAAGCTATAATAACATACATACATCATATAATAATATGCGTATACATATCATAACGTATGTAGAATAAGGAAACTACCCGGGTGAAGGTTGTACGTTGCACATTGCACATGCTATCATAATATATTACCCCGTTCCCCATGTCATCATGTAACGAACTAACAACTAATAGCATCTAAACGAGTGACTGGAACTGGTAGGATGAGGGACTGACTACATAACAGTCAGAGAAAAACTTTTATCCATGTGTGCATACATATATGTATTGTGTGTATTTTTGAAAGAGTGAGTCGTATTGTGTGAAAATGTGAATGTGAATGCAAGTAAATATATGTACCTACAGGATAGAGGAGTATATAGGAGCACACGTTGAAAAACTTTTCGTGGTCATTGTCCATAATTACAGGGAGAAGAGGAAAGGAGGAGGGGAGAGATTGGCGGAAGTAAACTGCATATTGTACCCTCTCCAGGATTTTATCGAATAAACAAATGACATTGAAAGTGGAAACAAGTTTGAAAAGAAAAGAGACGACAAAATCATCATTATCATGGACAAATAACACCCACACACACAAGTGACGATGGAAGTCACAACAACATGATATGATGTAAATAGAAATACATACATAATACATACATATTACACACATTACATTACATTCACACTTCACAAAGCCGCACAGTGAAAGCTCCAGGATTTTTTCCTGTCTTTCTTCTTTCTCCAGTGTGCTATTGCGTGACTCCCTGCTCGTCGTCTGGATTTCTCTTGTAAAACTTTTGTGTAAATGTTTAATTTATGCATGCATGCACGTGTAAGAAGTAAGAGGAGACAAAATCTATACACGTTTTAACATAAAACCTGCATGCACGTCTACCTACACCTACAATTCACAATCATGTTGTGATACAGCTACATGTAGTTTCAAAACTTTCCTCGTTTCTCCATTAAATTTGATGACAAACTTTAAAAAGTAAAATAAATCCATGTGTTTTTAATGTATGTTATTAGTCAATAAGGCAAAGCTTAAATTTTCAATTTGGAAACGATAAAGGAAGTACTATAAAATTTTGAAAATGTTATTTCATTTTTTGTCGAAAAAAACCCAAGTGAAATGCTGATGGTGAGTTTGGCCGTTTGGCTATGATTGATACTTAATAGCTTACATAGAAATCAAAATATATGCATAGTTAATATTGTTGCATAATATTGCACTTATGCATAGGCTATCAGCTATCAGCATATTATGTACACTTGACTCACATGTAGTTAGCTCAACTCAACTAGCACGCATCCTCATATAGTAGTAATAAGTACACCGGACATGATTCAAATTCGTTCAAACAGGGATCAAGAAGATAAGTGGCCAAGAGCCCATAAAATGATGCTTACTTGTGAGAAGAAGACGTTGAGTAGGGTGAGGGTGAAGCACAATGACGAAGTATGGATTTTTCCGAGCAGGAAGAGTGTCCAGAGGAGTCTCCCGTATTATTATGGCTACTATCGTCTTGATTGATGGAGGATGCAACCGTGGAGAGGGAGGATTTGTACCTTCCATTAACATCTAAAGAACCTTTCATGATGGGTTTTGTCGATGACTTGCCTCCCAACACCCCATTCCCATTCCCATTGCTATGCGTATTCGTATTTATAATCGGCGTGGAACTGGTCGAATTTCTTGCACTGTGACTGTGATGATGATGATGATGATGATGGTCTTGATTTTGACTACTATTGTTATGATGATGACTATGACTATGGGACGGTTTTTTCTCGGGAGTCGACTCTCGAGTTGTCATTCGGCTCTCACCACTGGCACTTGAAAAACCGTAAGCTGAGTCACGGCTCGAGTCCTTATTCGGATGAAGATTATGTGCACTGGAGTGAAAATGAGTATTGCTAATGTCTCGATGCGGACGATGATGACCATGATTACTATGACTATGACTATGATGATGATGGTGATGGGAAGCTCGACGGTCATCCTTTTCAGGCTGGTCTTGGTTATGGCTATGGTTATGGTTGTGGTCATGATCGTGATCATGTTGAATGCCTATGCTAGAAATGGATGAACCTGGTCCACCCCCACCAATCGGCATTTGAAAATAGGCGTTATTTATCTGAACGACGCCTTGTTCAACCTTTTCCTTTAGCCAAGAGGCCGGAAGGTCACCCGTGTCAATTTGTATTGTACTTAGATTTCGAGGTAGGGTCGGGGAGGCCGGCATCAGAAATTCTTCCGTCTCTAAATCATCACTCCCTCGGATGGTACCCTGGAAAACACAAATGTAAAAAAAATCAATTCGAATTCATACCATCATCAGGTTGAATTACATATATTTCACCATTCAGCTAATACAACATAGGGAATTTGAAAAAAATCAATAACAATCCTTGTTTGCTAATACTCAATACTCAATACCCTAAGTATGTACCCATATACATGTATAACACATTTTAGTTCGTTTTTTATTTCTTTTCGTTGCCCACAATTGACAATTTGAAGTGTACTTTTCAACGAGCTTGAAAGACATAAGATACATAGATACTCAGAACTATTTGTCTTTTGCGTTTACCTTTTCAAGGGACTCGAGACTCAATGAGATTGTGTATTTTGTAATAATATACATAGACTAGAAAATGGAAAAGCTCAAAAACCTGTAAAAGCGGCAGACACGTGCAAGTGGATTTCTACGGTAGTTCGAGTGAATTTTACTACATGTATTACTGTATACATATATGTAATATGTATCTTACGAAATAATTTCACTATCCGGCTACAAACGGGCTACAGTTTACAGGTACGTATAATATTGGAAAAGGTTTAGGTGATTGGTGTATGTACAATGTACATATTACATATGTATTTATATACACTGTCGGCTGACGGCTTTCGAGTTTTCTTTGTTGTTCTAATATATATACAAGTATAAAAGAAAAGAAAAGGGAAAATGAAAGGGAAAATCTACAATTGCATGCATATTTTATTCTATGTTGTTTAAGTCAAGTACATACACTCTGAATCATGTACGTATTTTTGAGGGGAAAGGAATAACCTGCTTGCACAATATTATGTTGGATGAGATGCGTATACAATGCGTAGACTAAGGAAATGTGCCCACTTTAATTATTAAATGTATGTTTCCCTTTACGAAAATTGGACGAATACCTTGGATGTTGTTTGTAAGTATGTACGTGTAAATGCAGAGTAGGTAATACTTGTGTATTACATATTGCATAATATAAACCACCAAAATGTGTGTACACACTATTTAATATTCACAGGCTATTATTATGCCAGTTCCCTTTGCCTGTCAATTCCAGTGTCTATAATATAGTCTACACATTTACGTTGTTTGTTTGTGTGTTACGCCGTCTTGGATAATGCGACACAATAATACAATGCACACACTATTATGTCATTTGGTAGACTCGAGATTTCTCTCTCTCTATTTTTCCCTAAAAGAGGCTTCACAACCATATAAAAATAAAATACAAAGAAAAGGACAACTTTCACTAGCTATTGAACCAGACTGGAGTGAGCGATGCATTCAGGCATATTGTTTTGCAAGCTTTTCTTTTTCTTGCCGGCATGATAAATAATTAATCGGGATGATAAAAAATAAAAAATGAGCCAAAAATGTGCTTGAACTCATAAAATTTAACTATGTATAGATAGCATAATGAAGGAATTGAACTAAGTACATTTCAGACAAATCTTACCACAGAGACGGAGCGTGGGCTGATGTTGGGACTGTCGGTTGTCTTCCGCTTGGGAATTTTTGTAATTTTCTTGCTACTGATACTGTTATTATGTTGGCTGGTGGGACCGAATGAGGAGAGTAAGCCTTCAAAGTTATTATGATTATTGATGTTGATTGATTGCGATTTTTGATGATGAAGCATGTAACTTTGTGTCCGATTCATCACATTCATCATTGTCTTTGGACTATCAATTAGGGCTCTTTGTCGTTCTCTCTGGAGTTCTCGCTCACGTTCTCTATCCCGGGACAGGGTGGCATTGGCAGTGAGACTTCGTCGAGATTCCGTGGACGATAAGATGGGCGAGTCGATTAAGCGTTGACTACGATGTCTGGAAGGTTTCACAATTCGCTTCTTTGTACCCTTGGCAGTTACATCAAAAGGAGTGAAACACTTGGAGTGGCGATTATGACGAGTTTCCGTGAGTTGCTCTCGCGATTTTGAGGATTGGTCTCTTCGTTCTCTACTACTTAGAGGACGGGATCCAATATTACTATTATTATTATTGTTGTTGTTTAATTTATGATGACTCTCTTGAGAATGAATGTGGTCTAGGAATTTACGGATTTTTTCTCCTATAGAAATTGAAGAGAGTTGAGGTTCCGGTTCTCTCGTTATCTCCGGATCGGAAACAATCGCTATATAAAAAGAAAACAGCAAGAGGATTTATTAATGATTAATAAATAAACGAATTAATTTTTACATTATAGTTGAAGAGCATTTTTTACCATCAACAGAACTTTTTATACTTGAAGGTCCAAAGACAACTTGGTATCCATCAGAGCTGGACCCCTTGAAGCTTCCATTGGGAGAGTTCATAAGGCCTTTGGACAACGCGTGATATTCGTAGTCTAGCATTCGACTCGCCATTTTGGGCCTCGTCCATTTTGTCTTAACTTTACTAGTATTAGCCGTATTGCTATTATTAATATTATTGGAAGAATCTTGACCACCGGACCCGTTATTGTTTTTCAAAGTCTTTGCTGTTGCTACTCCTCCATTTTTTAGCTGCTTCGATGAAGACTGAAAGCAAAAATTAATTATTTTATATTTTATACACCACATAAAGATCGCTCAAAAGCAAAATATTATGCATATATCATAAAAGATCTTAATACGCTTTGCAAGAAAATGGTTAAATGAGCATGTATATAGCAAATTTTGATTTCAAAACAGCATTCAATATTATTTGTCATGCTATTATTTTGTAATTACTTTTGAAAGAACGACATTGTTGAAAGAGCTTCGGGGTACATTAGTGTCGACACGTGGCTTGACGTTGATGAGTTTTCTGTAATGGTTTGCCATGTGTGAGAAGGTCAACCATTGACCGGAGAATGTAGTCGGTAATGTCGGTATATTAACAAAAGCTGTAATTCATGAACAACAAAAACTGTTATATTTACATTTCCTAACTGGCCCTTTCTATGCAAGTAAAAAAGATAGTGGAAAGAAAAGTTTTGCATCAGACTATCTTTACGCTGAAATGTGAAACGAAAACGGTTCAAGTTTCTATTTTGTATGTATTAAATATGTACACTTAAAAAATTTAATGTTGTTTATCCTATTGCAGGTACTACACACTACACTATAACGGGTTTCATTATAATTATTATGCAAGGGAATCAAATGCGAATGTGGAAAAATTACGGTACAAAGAAGAAAAATTTTAATGGAACTGCAACCAAAACCTGTGAGGCCCAGTATTAAATAAATCAAAATAATAAAATGAACACGTTGAAACGTTTTGTTTCCACAACAAACATCTTTTGAATCAATTAAAATAGACCATGTACCATGTACCACAAATTATGTGGAATTATGTACTTGTGTAGTATTAATATTAAATCGCAGGCGTAATTAAATCTCTAGCCAGTTAAATGAAAACTTATCAGTATCTGATAGTTGGCACATAATTAATAAAGAGTTTGACTTACGACTACTTTTCTTCATGATGATTGTCAATCCGTGGATTTATAGAAAAATAAAACATTCGTGCGTAGAAGGGAACTGAAGTGATAGGTGATTTGAGAGAAAGCTCGGAACCAAAAAGTAGCACTTTCTCCACCGTCAACAACAGCAGCAATGAGATTTAATTATTTATTTTATATTATGATTTTAAATCCTTAAAAGCAAATATAATGCACTGCGACGGATGATCGGATGATTTGAAAATTTATTTCAATTTTTGAGTAAAACACAATTAAATTAAGATGAGAATTTAAAAAAAAGTATGTTTTAAATTTAAGTTAATACGATGGAAATCACAAAATCTGGAACGTTAGTAAAAAAAATTTAAAAATTGTGTTTAATTTTTTGATTATCGATGTTAATGTAGGTACAATTTTGACGAATCCTTTGTTTGATAGTGCTGATTTTAGGGAGAAGGACGAAATTTAAAAAGGAGAGCGTTGCAAAGTCAAATTAAATTTGTAATTAAACTCGCTGATTAGAAATTTTGGTAAAAATAGGACTGTAATCGAATGAAATTTTAAATTAATGAGTTGATGTGTGTGGGCTGTAGGTTAGGTAAAATAAGAAAAAGAGCAAAAATAATGAATAATGGTCAGATTTTTGACATTATGAGATTGTTAGATTGGGTTGGCGCATTGAAAGAATCACTAAGAATGATGCATGGTAACGTAACTAAAAGTTGAACAGTTTCCTTTCTCTTTGTATAATAAAACACAGCTCTATTCGGGATTCTCGTCTTTTACACTCAACAATCAATTGCACACAACAATACACTATAAAGTTTTGTACTGGAATCCAATTTTTTTACTCACATTATTGAGACACGCACAATAATTAATGATTGCACAGTAATTTAATTAATGAAATTTAACTCTTTGTTCTACGTAAACCAATTACCAATGAGGAATTCAAAGGGAAGTGAAGCCTACATAGGATAAGTAGTAAACTGTCCATATGAGTAACTAACTATCCTCAGGAAAAAAAGAGCAAAGAAAACAAACAAAAATAAAAACCATGCTGAAACACACACACGCAGTGGACTCAGGTGAAAACTGTTTTGTTGTTGACGACGGAGAGCTCGATGAAACTCTGACTTCGTCTCTGGACTCACCACGCGAAATGAAATAAGAGTAGTGAAATGAAATAATACAAGCAAATGCCACCCTACTTTTACCTATTACTTTTACCGTATCGTAACATGAATGATATATACTTAAGTACAGTATGTAGTATGTATGGTGTATAGTATTATGTCTTTGGGTTCCCTGGTCGCTTTCTCAATCCGCTCAAACCGATGATTGCTTGAAAATAAATGTACAACTGCATCTATTTAGTATACTTACATATGTATACACACATATTATTGTTACTTATATATATATTGCCGTTTACCTGGCTTCGAATCGATTTTACACTTTTACACACGACCATTATTAGGAATTAGAATGCTTACAATACACATACTTTTATCATTTTCACCAGTCATTCTGAAGGAGCAAAAAGGTAGAATATACATCAAGTGTATCGGTACATAATACATAAGTATACAGTATACACTATTATATGTGGTCATTTATTTCGACTTTCGACTATCCGTGTTCTTATTCTACAATTTTATGTTTCCCGACCAAATGCCACATGAAAAATCTCACCATTAAACTTGCTCGAGTAAAAAGTAAATTAAGTACAGTCAAATGGTATCGTTAATAGCTGATGACAGTTTAGCATATCAATACGCATTATGTTTAACATAAGTATGGGTTTTTCCAACATCTAAAAAATATTCTTCCAGGTTAAAGGCCACAGGAATAAAGTAACAATCCACGAAGTCACACGATTGTTAGCATTTAGGGGCAAGATGAGACATAATATGCAACGATCATTGTATGTAAGTATGCATATACTTATGAATCAAATTAGATGAAATGTCAATTAAGATACATAAATGTACGCTTTTGATACATTGTAATTCCTCTACATCGTGAACCCAGTTAAAGCTGATGGGCTCCAATGATCTCTTTTAAATCTCTCTAAAACGACGTTCTTCCACATGTAAAAAAATTCCTCTCACTAGAATCTGGCATCATTGCAATGACAAATGACGTGGTGGTTTGGTCGAAGCTCTCAATTTAAATTCAATGTAGACAAAAATTTTAACTTTGTGTCTGCAAGTTTTATGAAAGAAAATGCTCAGTTAACTTGTTTCAATAAAAATAATTTCAATATTGAACAAGTATAAAGTCTATTAGTTTTTGTATAAGACCACCCATTCAAATATATTTTAAAGGATTTACTTATTGTCTTGATTTCGTCTAGTCTACTTGTCTTGATTGAAGATTCGGCATTCTATTGTGTATTGTGTTGAGTGTTGAGGAAAAACTTGTATGTTTTTGTAACAAAAGGAGAAAAAAGGGATTGACAGATTTTGACAGATTGTGTCGTTAATTTAGTGTGGATTTGATAGTTAGTGCGGGTTCTGAGTAATAACGTACAGTATAAAATGAAGGCACACGGATTAATTGTCAGTTTGGTGATAGTCGCTACCTCATTTAATTTTGCCGACTCGCTCATGTTTCGCATCGAACCAAATGCACAGAAATGTCTAAGGGAAGAAGTTCATAAAGATGTCCTGGTCTCTGGAGATTTCGAAATAACCGAAGTACCTGGACAAACTGTAGATCTCGCAGTAAGATCCCCTATTAATTATTATTAAACTATTTTGTTAGGTTGTTCACTTATACATATTTAATAATTATCGTCGGTATCAATATACAATGCGTCAATACGTTGATCATATTAAACAATAATATGTAGATAAAATATTCTTATACATTAACATTAAACCATTAAATGTTACAATGATGTACATGCGTATGCCGGAATAAATGTATAATTTATTTGTCTTCAATTTTAAGGTCGTTGACTCAAAGGGTGGATTTTTATGGAAAAGAGATCACGCTGACAAGGGTCGCTTCACTTTTACCACAGATGAATATGAAGTGTACCAAATTTGCTTCACGTCCAAAGTTCCACACGGTATAAATGAATGAAATTTTATAAAATACAAAGAATGTTACATCATTTCATATGACCCTGTATTAGTATGCAGACAAGTAAGGACGCCCGTCATATGACGGAATTGGAATAAGAAGAGTAAAAATTGGTTTGATTTATATTGAAATTGAAATATTTATAAATTTTACTGTTTATTTTTACAAAGGCCAACGAGGATTCCCTCAAGAAGTCTACCTTAATACAAAGCACGGAGTAGAAGCCAAAAGTTATGAAGGCGTAAGTACTTTGTTTTAAATGTAAATATAATTACTGATGTGCATGTATACCAATATTATACAAAATGAATTAGACACCTAATGACTATGTATTTTATTTTGGTAAACCTAAATGTGCAATAGCTGGATGAAGCGGCCAAATTAAAACCTCTTGAAGTAGAATTAAAACGTCTTGAAGATCTGTCAGAATCCATCGTCAAAGACTTTAGCTTTATGAAGAAACGAGAAGAAGAAATGAGAGATACAAACGAATCCACAAACTCTCGTGTTTTATATTTCTCCATCTTTTCCATGTTATGTCTTCTTGGTTTAGCAACTTGGCAAGTTCTTTACCTTCGTCAGTTTTTCAAATCAAAGAAACTAATTGAGTAGTTTAATTATTAAATATTTAAATTCATTCCACCAATCAGATGTCGAAAAACTAAACATACACACAGTGAAAATATTATAAATTAACATAATTATGCCAATTTTTAAAAAAATCAGGGTTGTGTTAATAACTGATTTCAAAATCTTTTATTTTGACGAAAACAGCAGAGACACAAAAGGTCTAAATTTAAATTCATAATCTTTATTTACTATTGTGAATAAGTAATATGTTAGTACATAATATACAACTGAAATGTATTACTACTTGTTGTTGATGTTCTTATTGTTATTGAATACTGCTGATATAAAAATATATTAATGATTAATGCTATTGTTTTTTTTTCTGGGTGATAGTCCCAAGTATTTTAATTTTATACTCATTTAGAGAGTACAATAAAGTAAATATATACAATACTATCAAATATGCATAATGAACTAACTACTGCATATTGATTATTTCAAAAAATGTTATTGTAGGTTGGTATAAGATTCTAATAAATCACGGTTCATCAATATAACATTATGGTATGGTACAGCGTTTAGGAAGAAAATTGGAATTTATCTCCTATGGCCTTATGATAGCATTTCCTGAACTGTGGTGTGTAAGTATGTGTAGTGTGTAGTGTGTATGTTATGTCTGGATACGAGCGACTGCTATTTCTGTACAGAATATTTCAACTATGTAAAACAAATTTCCTTGATTGTCTCGTGTTTCTTTTGATTCTCATAATACTTTGATGGACAAGTATTATAATATAATTTATTATTGTATTGTATCATTATAAATTTGGATTAAATTATTTGAAGAAAGTTTTATCACAGCAAAGAATTTCTAACTAAAAAGTGATGATCATCGCTAAAAATTTGCGAAAAATTGTTTAATTATGTTTCAAAATGGAATCGTTTATGAGAAAAATAAAAAACAAACATTTACAACAAAAAAACATTGTACGTATGTTG
>JAQIVE010005240.1:0-13185 GCA_034698285.1 Sminthurinus bimaculatus | reverse complement strand
CGCCACTATCTTTGTATAGTAATATTATTATTAAGGGACCCTTGCGTGTATATGTACTTAGCGCACCATACAAAAGACAGCACAGTTCAGAATTCTGTATTCTGAACTGAGTCTGTCTCTTCGTTTCTAAGAAAAAATAATTGATAAACAGGGTACAGTTCGGTCAGTTTTTGTAAATAACATAAATATTCAAGCTACTCAATTTATATTTACAATGTTATTGTCGTGAATCGTGAATACCTAACCAATCTAACCATTTAAAACATTTATCTTATATAATAATACATATATAGTATCGATATCGATAGTTTTTCATTTTCAAATTATGAGTAGAGGAAGTCAAAGTAGTCAACAGCAAATAATACCCTTAATGGACTACTTAAATAAACCAAAAACAGTTTATAATGTAAAGGAATTTCTCTATAAAAGACTTTGTGTAACGGGACGAAAAGATTTGTAAGTTTTTTAATCTAAAACATATCATCATTATGAAATATGCCTGTCAATTGTCAATCTGTCGATTGCAAATTGCAAATTGTAAAGTTTACTTTAAGGAGCTTACAAATTCAAATATACATATATTGTGTGATGATTGAATTTTAATTGGCAATTCAAAGGTTAAAACACTTGATTCGAGAACGCTTATCTCAAGGTATTCAACCGCTTACTATAATTACGTGCAAAGTTCAGAGATAATGTCTTATGTTAACATAATAAGTAATAAGTACACAGTACACATGATTTTGACATTTCGTTCACAATGTTTTTGCATTAATGAATATCAGTTATAAATAATTACTAAAATGTCATTACTGTTTTATATCTATGGATTTGCTTAAGGTGGATGGCTGTATGCATTAAGATGGGCATGCATAGAATATATAAAAACCAAAGGATCTGACAAAGTCAATGTATCTCATATGCTGTCAGAAATGGTCCCACTTGGAAAAAGTAGTCAACCAACACTAATTTCATAATCATTATTATTTATTGTTCATAGCGTTTTTATACTCAAAGCTTAATCAAATAAGTACTCTCTAATTTTTATTGACGTGTGGACGTTATTTTATGAAATTGCAGAGCTCTTTTATCAAGCTGATGTTCGACGTGAGCTTCGTAGTTTCCTTTTAGATTTTGCACATTTGTATTTCATTTCGGACGAATCCGCAGTCATTCCACCAGAACCTACCCCTCAATCTAGAGCATCCAAAAATGTATTTCTTTATCAAAGTAATTCAACAGACTCGGACCCTCCAGACTTAAAAAAACTTTGTTATGAGACTTAACTTTTCTAACGATACTTAAAATATATAAGATAGGTAACTAATTATGAGCTATTCCGTCATATTTCGATTCTACTTTGTTTCATGTTATATTGTCATTGCCACAGTATATAATTAATTGTGTATGTACATATTATATTGATAAACAGAAACTTACCTAATTATGAATTGTGACAAATAAATTTATAATAACAAGTATAATCATTTTATATGTATGTATGTTGTGTATAATCCACAGTGTTATTATTGATTATTGATTATACAACTTCTGTTCATTTTACCCGTTTTCTTTCGCATTGATACAAACAAGGTATGTTCGTCCTCCAATGTAACGCATCAAAAGGGTTTACGTGCAAGCAGAATACAGAACACCCATTCACGCAACCATACACTAGAAACTCGCTGAAAATTACCTGGAAAATCTTTCTTGAAAAATACAAACGTCTGCAATCTTTATTTAGTTACAGTAACATTTCAGAAATCGGCATACGTCTTGTTTTCCTATGGATGATTCCAAAAGCATTTTTTGGAGAAATTCCTTCCAATTCATGTATGAGGTATAAAGTAAAAAACATACGAGACTATAGTGACTAGTGAATGGACACACACATAGGCCTTTGTATAATATTTTATATCGAATGTAAATATATTGATTTTATTTCAATTACATAAGAATATGTACACTTTTACATCTTATAACAATGCAGGTTAAAATTTTATTCCGGTGTTTCCATCATTTATTATTTAACTCATACTATATAAATATGTACTATAGGTAAATAAATTAGTTCGCTATACAGATTCCGAGTTGTCAATTTTATATTGCATAAATAAATATTTTGAGAGGCAAAACGAGACAAAATTGTTCGAAAATAACTGGCTATTGTAGCTTACTCTTGATTCATATACAAAGGGTTCATGTACGTTTTGATTGCAAATCGTGCATACTGCATGTAAAATATACATGATTCACAATCGCAGATACGCAATTGTAACTCTTTCACTAATCGAAAGTATATATGATCGTACTGTATTTACCAGCAGGAGTAAAATTATTTAGTATTTATATTAAACTGTCAATAAAATACAACATGTTCAAGTATATATTATTCATTACTCATGTCGACAGTAACACTATTATGATCATTTGGTTCTTAAACAAGCATACTTATTAACTGTTATGTTTTTATTTTTTACATTTAATGCTTACCGATAGGATATTACTTAAATATTAAATATGTATGTTTTGTTCATTGTTTATTCACACAGTATTATTAAATCACCTAGCTAAAACATTGTAAAATAATACATTTTTAGAATAATGATTAATTATACCACTAATATACTACTGTATTGATTTACCAGGTAACTTAAGGTGTTTAAACTTTTGCACAAAATACTTATGAAAACTATACGTATTATTGTATTGTATGCATGGAGCTTGTGAGCAAGTTTTTCAAAAGTATAAAATGCTAAATATTATATAATATAGATATACATTATGTGTGTAATACTATTTTTTTAACTACATACATTATACACATAATAATATGCTAAATAGTCTTATAAATGTGTGTATCCGATTCGACAGAGTATTTAAAAAAACATACAATAATAATATGACCATTGTAACAAATAAAGAGTGCAGAATAGGTAACTATGCTTAAACGTTTATACTAATTTTCTAAACATATTTAAAAAAATGCCACAGATTTTTATTAAGAAATTAAGAATGTATACTGCATTATTGTGTACTTTTAGATTTAATGGTAAAATCGTAAATAGTAATTACATAAAAAGCAAAGATTATTTTACTTGAAACATTCGAAACAAGGAATAAAAAACAAAAGTCAATCGGTACACCATTTTATCGTTAGTGCTCAAAAAATGCTTTTTTAATACTGCGGAGTTCCTGCAGGAGCTTGAACCATGCTATTATACTGACTCCTGATATTGGAATGATTTCTATCTAAAGTCATCGTGCCACTTGGTCCTTCGGCTACAGACTTGTGTATTGGTGGTTGGAAACATCGTACATGCTCCACTGGCATATCTCCGTCAGTATAACTAGCTTTCAAATATTTATTCAAAACAGCAAAAATTTGAGAGTTCAAAACTTGGAAGCGCCGTATACGATCTACCATTCTCTTCAAATGCTGAAAGAAACAATGGTTCAGAGTACAATTAATAATGTTATAAAATACTTATAGTAAATGTATAATGTTTAGCTAATTTTGAATACAGTCCTATATAATTTAACTTTTCCCACGGTAAAACGGCCAAATAGCTAAAACTCCTTACAAATTACAAAGAATTCTACATATTCGTTCGTTCTGCCATGGGAAAAGTTAAGCTACGAAGGACAGTACTTTACCGTTTATTTATTAGTAGCTGATTATTAAGTAAGCAGTGAATCAGATGTGATAATTTTTATATAAGTATATATGTGCAACAGAAAGAGGAAGAGAAAAAAACTACAGCGCTTACAATTCCTTTGACGTGCTCGTCCTTTCCATCAGCTCGTTGTACTCGTAGAATATGGTAACAAAAATCTATATTGAACATGAGACAAAACATTTTAACTAACAGATAATAAAGAATCTAAAGTATGCAATGTACATATTATAAACAGGAAACGTTAACTATTGTAGGCTCTCGTTTATTCAAACAAGCTCCTCCATTGAGCTTCGTTTGAATTAAAGTTTTATACCTAAAGCTTCAAACCGTCTCTGCTGGCCTAATAAAACTATTATTGCACAACCGGCCCAGTTCAATCCTTCTCCGTACAATTGTCTAAACGGCAAAAAATAGCATTAATAAAATTACGTTCGAATGCTAAAAATTGTTTTCACACACCAAACGCAAACCAATGTCATTATGATTATAAATTGTGCAAAAACTCACTCGACAGTGAATTCGTTCTCCCCCACAGGAATACAGTAAACAAATTGAAGGGCAGACCAAAGTCTATGAAATTCTGTACATTCTTCGACCTTAAAACATAAAGAAAAGAACAGCATGGATTATAACAGTACTTGATGAAAACCCCCTGTGTAAAAAGCATATTATAGAAAAAATGTTATTTCACTCACTTGCATAACTCGGTTTGCTGGTGGAGGTCCAGTCCAGATCGAGTCACTTAAAAACTCCCTAATTCGGTTTAAAATAACCTCAAAAATTGACAATCCACAGCACAGACGTTCCTTGGTCAATAAATCTCCATCTCGGGCCAAATTCCTTTGCTTTTCAGTTCCATATTTTTCAATGTTCTCAATTATATGCAAAGCAGCGTACTTTGCCTCCAATCGTTTTTGTTTTGCTTCAAGCTTCTCCCCTTCTGCATATCCAATGAATTCAATAAACCATTAAATAATACAATGTGTGCTAAAAGTTATTTTTTAAAGCTAAAAATCAGTAGTAAAAATAGGTAATTTTTTTACTGAAATAATTTTTTAAAACAATTAAAAAATCACAAACCTTTACAAAAAGGCCGCGGGAATATATTTTGGAATGGTGCGGCGTGTAATAAATCACAAACTTCTTCTTGTGATAAAGCCTGCTCTATAAGCAGACAGAATAAAAGAGCATTTCCCACTTCACGAAAATGTTGAAACAAGTCCATTTTTGCATCAGGATATTGTACAATGTCATTTAAATTTTCTTGATAAAATCCCAAAATTCCTACGAGAAAGAAACACGGGTGAGTGGTTTTAATTAACTTTTTTAAATAAAAAATCAGCATAACCTTCATTTCATGATGAACATAGTTATAAAATGTTATAGTAAATAATTTATGAAAGGTAACTAATTAATATTTACCTGGGGATCCGTAATCATACAAAGGCATCTTGCAAGTTTTGGGCATGGCATCCATTAATGTTTTTGTAAATTGATAAATACCACCAGTAATTAAACTTTTAATTACTTTTAAGACTTCTTGCATAACAACGGCTATTCCTTGGTAGCCCAGTAGTCGAACTACCGCTCTTAAATGTGGAGCTCCAACGAAGCCATAATATTGGCTGTAAATAGTGGAATAGGCTAAATTCAGTTGTTTTGATCCCCACAGGTAATGATGAGCCATTTGCGGAGGTTTTTCTCGGTGAGTTGGATCAGCAAAACTTAGTCCAAGTGATCTCACAAATCTAAGAATAAAACGTTTGATCAACATTATAAACAGCTTGAAAGCTTACTATCATGAAATTCAACCTGACTTTTGATTTAATTGTTCTACATAATTTTAATACAAGGTTTCATACCTGCTTGTAGCAGCATTGTAACAGTAATTGGGCAAGAAATCGTAGTTCAACTCGCAAAATACGTGAAGAGTTATTCGGCCCTATTAAAATTACATGAAAAAAAGTGTTTTTAAATCTTACATGATAGGTTCTCATTTTAATCACTACCTTTAAACTTTTAGACATAATCTATACATACTATTATATTATTACGCCTGTTTGTTTTGTTATTCAAAATTACAAAGAAATCATTTTTAGCATGCTTACATAGGGGGCCAAAACGTTGTGATTAGCTTCTCTGAGCATCCATTCGAAATCATCCAAGCCACTCAAACATTTTTTGAGAAGTTTGTGTGTCAAGCGGTTCACACTCAATAGACCATCAAGCTCCTGAAAACAATGAAATACATGTAGAAAATTCAATGGCTTGACACCAAATTATCGGATTATTTAACTTTGCAAAATTACTTCACATAGTCCGTTAAATTTTAAGAACATACCACAATTCCTGTTATATCTCCACCTTGAAATTTGGTTATGGCCAATTCGAGAGAACGAAGTAGATCTACATTTATACGTTGCCTGTAAATTCGAGCAAAAGAATTTATAGGTGACTGGACACTGGAACATGCATACATACCCGGTAAAGAAAATGCATACTTGAGCTGTAGCTTTAGCACTTACGTGATTAATTTATTCAAATCAATTGATCGTCCCAAAAGTTGCACATGTCTTTGTTTCATTAAAGTTTCATATCGATTCGCTTTAGGGTAAGCAAAATATGTCTCATGAACAGCGCACTCTTCCTTAAATCGCTTATCCAGTAAAATACTGAAAACATACCATGAAAAAACGATTATAATGGATTTCTAAGTACATACTCTATCTGCACCCGGAATATATTGCAATTATCTGCCTGCAGAAGCATCTTGAGATAAATAAGATTCGTGGAATATGGAGTTTTAAACAAAGGGTAATGGTAAATACCTTGCTGCAAGCTGCTTGTAGTAGATAAAAATCTGTTCGCTCAGTTTGTACACAAATTGATCAAAGCAAAGATTAACTTCTGCCTCAACTTCATCATACAAGAACTGCTTCCGAAATACTGTTAAGGCGTAATGTGCAGAGTCATTGTACAAATCCAAAGGATACAAGACATATCTAAAATTTCAAAAAATAAACAGGGAAACGTTAAAATCAATACAAGTTTTACATCTGTATCATCGTAACGAGGATTCCTGCTTTATAAAATAGTAACAGATCATAATTACTTTAAAAGTTTATATGGCTAAAACACAAAGAAAAGACTTACTCCATCATAGAAGGCTCTTTGGTTTTCAAAATGTGGTCAGTCAAAATCCAGGGCATACTCATTTCAATTGGAAACTGATAGCAAGTGCACAACAAATCAAAACAAAGACATGCTTTAGTATCATTCATGCCTCAATCAAATTTACATCAAAAACAGTATAATATGTACATAACATAGTCAATATGTTACAGCACTTTAACTGCTTCTAATCTATAAAAACACACATTACACTCTATTTTCTATTTCTATTAGCTAATGAAATCAGCAAAAGTAAGTTAGAGTCGTGTGAGGAAATTAAAGTCAAAATGCTAAAACTATTTTCGACCTAGTATCTAAAAATAAAAAAGTAAAAAAAATCAAACAAGTCTGATTAAGAGCATGTTATACACATTAATTTACAGAGAATTAGTTATAGCACTAAGGAATAATGGTATTAATAAAAAATGGTTTTTAACATTCATTTATCCAAAATTAATATATAGTGTTCCGATCAGTCAAAAAGAGTATCGAACGGTTATTTATTACAAGAGAATAAAAATGTATAAAATTCTTGTTCCCTTGTATTGATTGTACTTTGTGACATTTTTCTAATACCAGGAGAGAAAAAATATGCAGTCAAACAAGAAAAGTACCGGTTATACTCTTTGATCAAATCATTAAAAAACGGTCAAAGTTTACAAAATCATAAAAAGGACATTCGTTTCTATTTTTTACACATGACACAAATGGTAAAAACTAAAAACAGTCAAACATGACAAAAACAGAGACAAACAAAAAATAGCAAAATCTGCTTCACCAAAACAGCTACATAGCTCATCCAATTATATGAAACAAAAAACATGTATTTACATAATATATGAGTGCGCAAACTTGACAATTCTAATGCAAGTTATCTAATTAGGTACATAACAATTTGCAGCTTTCGTAAGTTCCAGCGTAAAACCATGCCTATATATTATATGCTAAATTAGAAACATACAACACTTGAAATTTCACATTTCAACTAGCAAAATACAAAAATGGGTTATAGATCTAGTTGTAAGAAAAACAGTAAAGTTCGCATGAACCACACTAAAAACAAAAAAAATAGTTTTTTAAGAACGAAGGGTTATATTATTGTTAAAAATTGGTTACCTATAAAACAAAAAAAAACTTTTAAAGCTAATAAAACGTGTGTTATTTTGTCAATAAATGTTTAGTTTTGGCATTATTTGCTAGTGTATAGCTATTATCTATCTTTCTAGTATGTTTGATTAAAGTGGTCATTTTTAGCAAGGCTTTGTCGGCCAGCTAATAATGGTACCTGGATTCTTTTTTCCATTGTGATGATATTATTGCATTCGTCGTTATGATGGTGCTGGACCGTGCAGCGCTTCGCCATTCAAGAAATTTATAAGCAACCGTCACAATCACCATATTTAAGCATATTTTCATCACACATTATAAATTCAAAAATTATATTCTCAAACTAACAAGTAATACATAAAGTATATACCGACATACACATATTTCATATTACTATTACATGTATAAAATGATATGCGTAAGTATATTACACCAAAATCTTTGAAAAGTCTCTTTAACTTTGTCGAAACATTTTATGCTCAAAAGCTAAATCGTTTTAGTTTTTAGTACTTTGTGTGAGTATTTTTTCGAATACGTCAGCATCAGTAATCAGTACATATTCCTTCTCGATTTTTGACGTAAAAAGTAAAAACCCATAAAGATTATTTCATTGATATGGTTATCATTAGGTTTGAATTGTATAACATGATGTAATAACTTCATTAAAAAGGTTAAAGGTTATAATATTATTGTAACATGATGATAAAAAGTAAACAAAGTAATTGTACTAGGGAAGGGAACGACATGACCAAACAGTGTAGATAGAAAATATTGCAAAGATGACATCACGTAAATATGCGCCGGTATTATAATAATATAATCATAATAGTTGATATTAAATACATTATACAAAATGAAGAGCAAAACATTGATAGCGATATTCATACAAGAATACATAATTATTTAACCATTATCATGTGGGTAAAAGGCATGGAAAGTTTAAAGACAAAATAGGACAGCCATTGCTTTTAATAATTTAATTTAAACATTAGATATTAGAAGCCTAACAAACGTATGACCTATTTTTCTGATTCTGAATAGAGTTAAGTGTTTACTGTAAACACTAGTAACTATGTATGATGGTCAAGTAGTTCCTACACACGTAAATTTGAAGTATGTATTATGTATCTGACCTAGTCGTATAGATAGAACGAATTTTAGAAAAAAAGATACTCTCTATTAAAAATAAAGTTTTAATTTATCTCACCTGGATTCGCTTGCCCATTGTCATTTCCAAATAAAATTCTCTGTACCATAATTGTGACAAATCACAACACTGTTGTAATGACTCTGTTTATAAGGTACAAATGTAATCGCATGTTTAGAATCTCAAGCCAAGAAAATGTAACATGCAACATGGTGGATTACAATATTTAAAGACGTTTATGCATTTAAAGAAGAAAAGGAAAAATACCACTAAAATTCAGCAAATAATTCCAATAGAATGAGTTCTTGTGAAAATGGTCAATCGCAATCAAGTATTGTCCATCGATATCTTTTCGAAGTGTTCTTTTGGCACATGATTTGTCAGCTATTAGTGACTCGAGCATCGTACGGACCATGTACAACTGAGTAGATGAAGGACCTTCATAAATATGAAATGCATAAAAATGGTTTAGGAGCTGCAGGTTTAGGAAAAATGGAAAAATTCTTATAGAAAAACAACAAAGAACTTGCTCATAAAAACGAAATCCATCTTACCAACATTCCTTTTTGGAACTTTTATATCAAAACCAGTGTCCGGATCCTTTTTTCCCTTCATTGCTGGATCATCCTCAGGTTTATAACCTCGAATCCAATCAGCACAAGTTTCCCGAACTGAAACTAAAATGCTAAAAAAGACAGGAAAAGTAAGATGTTATCAAGTTATGGGTGATTGAAAACAAGTTAACAAAGTCGTATATCATGAAATAAGAAATAAAACTACTCAATAGTCAGGTGGGCCTTTTTTATTATTGCCTTTTCCCCCTTACTTTTAGAATGTATTATTTAGTTTGTATGTAACTATTTAGTTTATATGTAATAACGTAGTATATGTATACCTGCGAATGAGGTCTTTCTTGTTCTTGACAGCTTTTCTCAACTGTTCTCGAAGAGTGTTTTGTACGAATGTTTGTAGCTTGGAGTAGATACTTCTTCTAATGGCTTCTGTAAAAACTGTTTCCATACGAGCCATAAGAACTTGAAGTCCTTTTATCATGGCAATAACTTCTATCAAAGAAAACTTTTCTTCGTCAGTATAATTGTATCGTGTGGCTCTCTCATATTCTTCGGCATCTGGAGGACAATCCTTGTTTTGATGTTGGTCGGTAGGGTGTAATAATTTCCACGAATACAACTCGGACACAACCGATGTCCATTCTGAAAGGAGTTGAAGACCTCGTAAGCCCAAATCTGAAATTTCTTCGTTTTCTCCATCACTGTGAAATATTTTTAAACATCATAATAAAAAATCTTCAGGTTTTATTCTCAGCTTCTGTTAGATTTAGATATGCTGGCAATGTACTTATATTGTACATGTATACTATATTTTAAGATACCTTAAAAACATTTATTTTTACTGGTTACAGTAGATACAGCTATGAAAAGCAAAAATACAGATTGCATATAATATTGTCAACTAAAATCCATGCTTACGTTCTTGGTGCCTCCTTAAATGTTGTGGTAACCTATATTCAAAGTAAATATTAATGTCAGTACAAAGATGATAAAACATAACACGGTATAAATGTACTGACTTTGTAGCCATAATATTATCTGTAGTTACTTAAACTACATATTACCTCATTGCTGTAACGAGCCAGTTCACTGATATACTTGATATGGTCATCGCGAATTTGTGGAAGATATTTATTCAAGTCAGCTTGAGAGCTCAATGTTCCAACGGCGGAGCAAAGGGGCCATTTAGACTGATCAAATTGTTTGCTTTTGATAAAGAGAAAACAAAATAAATGTAACAAGTGTGTAAAAAACTGTTTTAAAATCGATTTCAAGTTAGAAGTTTCTGGTAAATAATACGGAAGCGATTTTACATGGTTTTTCAATAAAGTTACCTCCTTTTGACGTAATTGAAAGGAGCAATTTGCATATCACCGAATAGTGGTACTACTTCAAGATTCTGTGTTGAACAACAAACAAAACAAGAGCAAATATAATGCCATGTCAAATATGCAACATGCTTTTTGTATCTAATGAAAAAATCAAATTGCTTCATATTATGATACGTGTGATCGTATCAGGTTTATCTTACCTTAAAAATTTTGTCAATCTTGTCCAATCTAATTTTCTTTTTCTGATCTAATTTATAAATGTTACAGTTTTGTGTGTCAATCAAATATAGAGCAAACCCAATAACTTTAACGAGCATGTGTTTCTCACTGGGAGTGAGATACATTTTGGAATCAAACATAGTCACACAAATGTTGACAACATCAGCTAATAAATCTTCATAATTTGGAATTTTTTCCAGAGTCTCTTTTAGATTGTCTCGTATTTTGTTTTGTGTAGCAAGGAACATTGAAAGATTTTGTGACTCTTGAAGAGCTTGTGAATCAGACATTACTTTCAGGAACTGCGCCGCTCTGTATAGAATTTCAAAAAAAAAAACAATGTGTATTTATGTATGTACTATACAATAATTAGAACGATTGTAATAATTAAAAACATGCCAAGTATTTTTACCTTCGGTAGGTGGAATAATCATTTTTGACACTCGACTTCATGTTTTTGAGCTCGTCCAAAATTGCAAACATGTTGATGAATTTCCCCAAAGTTAGTAAATATGCTTCGGATACAAAATCCTTCCGTTTTTCTGCATGACAAAGACGCTTGACTTCTGTACAAAATCTCTCGATAGCTGTCCTTTGAAATCTCATAAAGTTTAATAATTTGTTGACTTCCGGTGCAAGGACTTCAACTGTTTTCTCGTAAATTTCAACTCGATTGGGTTGTTCATTTGATTTAGGTTGTGGAATTGCTCTAGAGCAGCATCTCCATGTATATAACATGACAGCATGCTCATTTCCTTCTTCAAGCAGGTCATTCTGTAAATATACAAATATGAAAAATATGGTCAGTTCTGGCTTTATTTGCATGCTTTATGAGTAATGGCTGGGTGAGCTATGTACATAAATATTTTTGGTAAAGGTTCTCCTTTGCTTAATACATGCACTTTACTATAATATAATATATATCAAAGAACCTGGTAACTTGGGTACTTACAAGTCCTGCATGAACAGTAGCCTCTTCAATGTATTTTGCGATTCCGGTAACAAATCCATTTCTATCTTCAAAATTAGTATCAAAATTAGCTTGATAGATGATTGAGCAGGGTTGAGCTTCTATACAAGGTTGATGATCAGGGAGGGGGAGTTCATCCAGGACATCAACGTTGGACAGCGCATCCGGCAAAGATACTTTTTCAACACTCATTTTACTATAATTATTTTACCTACTTTTGAAACGTATCAATCTAGTAAAACATGATGTTACTGCGTATGAATTTATACACAAAATCTCGGTATTCGGTATACTTGTATTCTATATTCACACTCGGAAGTCATACATAACGCATAACAATGATTAATACAGTTTTAGAACATCTCTTAGAAACAAACGACGATTTACGATTAACACAATGCTTATTTTTTAGTCTTTTTTATTCACTGATATATAAGATTATGTATGTTGCTTGTGGATTTATTTACGAATGATGTTTGGAGGAATACAAAGAACTGGGACGTCTCTTCTAAAAAACCCACTCGGTCAACTACAAACTTAACTAAACTATACTAATTAAACTGATAATAAAAGTTTGTTTTTTGCTTGAAAACACCAAGTCACTTGTGTACCAAGTACCAACATAATATAATAATATAAACTGTCATTTACACAAAGAACTAACACTAAATGCTAAATGATAGTAAATTCTAGTTTTTAAATTAAATGTTTATTTCATATCGTTCAACTCTATGTAGCTCTCGTTTTGATACAATAAAACGAATAAGTCTATGCACTTTTAATTGTTTTTTAACAACAAAATCAATTAAAGCCACAGCCAGTCAAAGGCAAAAACAGGGACTGAATCATAATTTTGAGTTTGCCGTACTATATGTATATGCTGGTATATATATAGAATATACATGTGTATGTGTACTCAATGAGTATTTGCCCATCCCATCTATTGCTTTCTCTTTTCGTAAAGTTCGGTGAAAGTAAAAATTAAAAG
>JAQIVE010005239.1:0-13192 GCA_034698285.1 Sminthurinus bimaculatus | reverse complement strand
CAAATAAAAAGATTTCCATTTCCTGACGACGTTGATTACCACCGATTTGCCAGCAGGCAAACAATAATTCAGGAATGAAAATTTTTTATATGAAAATAATTCCGAGTTGATAAGGTTAAATAGCTATATTTATACGGAACAAGTTGAATCAGTACCTATGTTATTGTATATCATTAACTATATTATTATACGTCTACACGATATTAACACAATATTGGATTTAATAATTTATCAGCTCTTTTCCCCAATAAGTATGTGTTTCTCTTGCTCTTGTTCTTGTGTTGTGACTCCCATCATCATCTTGACAACGGTGAAAGTTGTGGTAGCTCGGCTAGAGGAACCAAATGATTTGAGAGTGTGTAAATACACACTGTGCACTGTGCACTGAGCAATCTAAACCTGTGTATGATGTAGTATGTATCTAGTATGGTTGTAGCATAGTGTATACATACACGGCATGAGTAGGTAACGTTTGATGGTATAAAATATAAAAGGAACAGTGTATGTACAGTGTACATATTTAGTACACAAACCTTTGTTTCATTGTAAGAATAAAAGATATAAGGTAATATGGTACAAAACAGGCTTCTACAAAAGACAGGAAACAATTAAAAGGCTGAAGCTATATCCAGCATTTAAATTCATGTTAATGATCAATCAATTGCGGAAAACGAACAAGCAAGTTAAAAAAGACAAAGTCGCGTTTGGTCTAAAACCGTTTTCAAAACTCATTTTAGGGCAACCATCGATGGAGAACCAAAACATTCCTTTACGGGATTTTTTTCTTCATCCTGATTACGAGCTTATGATAAACGATTGTTGTGGCTCTCGAGGTCAAGAAAGTAGAGTTTTACGGGGTCACCCCTGAGGTCGAATCGTGACATTCGTGACACGTCCGGCGCATGTAAATAACATGAAATTCTCAAGTAATCTTGACAGGCTTTTCGACCAGATACCTCACAAACTCATTAATTATGTAGTACTCACTTACTATGAACATTGAACATGTAAGCCAAGCTTGGCTTACATGTTCCATGCAGCGCCCATATTACATACCTTGGTCAAGGTATGTAATATGGGCGCTGCATTTCATGGGTTTTTGAATAAAGAATTCGCACGTTCTCTCAGATTGCATACCAGACAAGTAGAGATACTATCTGTCTAGTGATTGCATATTGCATATAAGGCATAAGGCATAACAAAACAATTATAAAAATTGTATATTATTTTAATAAAAACAGTGATTTAGGTCAAATTAAATCGCAAATTAACGTAGTTATACTCTTACACCAATCAATTTGTGTGACATTTCCTACCTCAGCACATGGTTGTTGTTGGTGAAAACGATCAACCTTCAACCTTTGGTGTTTGGATGGATTGTAAAAAAATCTCTTTTGACGTTTAGAATTTTAAAAGTGTGCTTAACATTTTATACACATTATTTACAAAGTTTGTCAAATTTAAAGTGTACTAGTTAGTTTAAGTTGATAGTAGAAGACTGAAGTTCAGCAATGTTGTATTGTAACGAAATTATCGAAGACGTCGAAAGTACAACAATTGAAGGGACGAGGGTTAATTCTAATGTCCAAGGTGCAAAAGATGCATTTGAAGGCCTCAAAATAAGTTCGTCCGAGTTTATGAAGTCCGTTGATGGTCGAGTAAGAAATTTTTTGATTTTTGATTAATACAATAAACATAAAATAGTGGTCTAAATTGATTATAGATTATAGTTATAAATACATATTACTACCTTTAATCTTTAAGAATATTACTTTCTCTACAATTTTAAACTTTGAATGTTTTCTTGTTTTTATTTAATTCTGTGTATAGTCTGTTTGTCCAAAATGTAATCACTCGAGAAAATTTTTCTGCTACAAATGCTACATTCCCATGCCGTAAGAGTTCATTATTTTAGCGACAGATCATTCTGAATTCTGAAATACATTATGTTTTCTAATAGTCCTAAAGTCCTGAACTAGAAAAAAAAATTGTTGTATAATTTGATGAATAATGTATTTTTTCCCCTTGGAAAAACAGAGCTTTGGAAGGGAAGATTCCAACTGTACGTCTTCCCATTCACGTTGACATAATAAAGCATCCCCAAGAAGTAGATGGCAAATCGACGGCAGTGCATGGGCCTCTGTTAACACCTGATATTAAAATTCATACCTACCCAAATCTTCCTGATACTTCAAATGCCATCCTGGTATTTCCTGGTGCGGATGCAGAGGAAGCGGGGTCATTTTTCGAACGAAAAAAACAAGAAAATAACGGAGTTTTCCCATATGACACCATCATTTTTGTAGGTAAGGTGTCAGTAATTAGGAGAAAAAGTAAAACTTGTAGTCAAATAATGTTCATTAATGTTTAATATTTGCTATTTAATTTTTTACTATATTATCATTGTATATTGTGTATACAATTGTGCGCTTTATTCCTGTTTTGTAGACTCAACCTGGAATCAAACGTATAGAATCATCAGTGATCCACAAGTATCGAGTAAGAGCATTATTTTGGTTATATGTAACTGTATGTAAATAATAATTACATGACATGAAAATCCATCTATTAATGTGGGTTGGTTTGTTGTTACATCCTCTTTGACCTCTTAAAATCTTTAGTTAAATGTAATGCGTTTTGTTTTTATTGATTTGATTTAGAATTACCAAAAATAATATTAAAAGGAACCGAATCTCTTTTCTGGCGTTATCAAAGAGGGAATCCGACAACATATTTAGCTACAATAGAAGCTGTCTATTATGTACTGGTGATTTATCATCGTGTATTCGTGGATAAACCCTACGACGGAGAATATGACAATCTGTTATTTTTCTTCTGCTACATGTTCAACTTTATTAGAGAAAGGTATGACGTTAAAAAATTAAAAGCATATGCAACTAGGCTATATCTACAATATTAATAGTTTATGCATCATATTTGATTATAATAATATGGATTTTGTTATAATAGATTCGTATTATCATCTAATTAGACTGAATGATAGTAATTTATTTTTACCAATATGACTTGTAATTTATAATTTTTAGAGTCATGAAACAGAAATTACAAAGGTGCGTCAAACAAGACACTACGTAATTTTTACGTACTATTTATTTTTATCGTTATTTGTATTACGTTTGAAACGTACAAGTATAAAAATTTATTATAAATGATTGATAACAAATCATAATGACAGAGAATAAAGATGTCAATAATTACTTGTTATTATGAATACAAAAAAAATGTCATCCCATTTTTTGTATTACATTAGGCTGATTAATATCATAATGTAATGTAAATAATGTAAAATCATTAATTCTAAAAAAATGTGCACGATATTATTAATATGGTTTATTCGGAAGCATAACATTGATTTCATCATTTAAAGGCTTCAAATTGAAGCCCTTTAGAATTGGTTTCCCTTCCAATACAGCGATTTTGTTCATTTTGAGTTTCATTCCATCTCTCAGTTGGTTAATCTTCTTGTCAGTTTCCATTTGATCTATGTTAAAATATTTCCATTAAAACATTTCTTACACATTATTTTATTTACATCAACTAAATCATGCAGATAAATATACACGATACATAAAACGAGCTATTACGGAAGGGAAGTTTTACCTATTTCAATAATCACTTTTGTATCGGCTGTGGATAGACGAAAGAAAGTATTAGACATACAAATCCAGGTCTGTTCATTTCCAGACTTGTTAATTTCTCGTAGAGCAACCCTAGCGTCATTCCGCTTCCTATCCAAGTCAACAATCGTGTGTTTATCAACCAAAAGAGACTCTGCATTTTTTTCCAGCTCGATAATATTCTTAATCATGTCATTTGTTGTTGAATCCATGTTGGGTTTTGCATTGGTCAGGAAGGTGCAAGTATTATTTTGTATCAAAATCACAGATAGTTTGCACGATGAAAACGTAGTAATAATTTACTTTACTGTTTTTTTATCACGTAACAACAATTATTAACTACACAACATAGTATTAAAACCCTTCAAATTCTCGCCTGAAATTAATTTCTTTTCTCCTTTCCCTTAATTTTTGTTTAAGCTCTTCT
The DNA here is from genome assembly GCA_034698285.1 of Sminthurinus bimaculatus. Classification (NCBI taxonomy): domain Eukaryota; kingdom Metazoa; phylum Arthropoda; class Collembola; order Symphypleona; family Katiannidae; genus Sminthurinus; species Sminthurinus bimaculatus. The sequence continues at coordinate 9,127 of JAQIVE010005239.1, read as the reverse complement.
TTCTTGGCAGCAGTCACTTTTCTTTCGATTCTTTCTTCACTAGATTTTGTTGGTTTCCTTGTTTCTACAGCCGCGGTATCAAAGGGAGAAAAGTGAGTTATTCTTGCTTGTTTTTTGGTATCTCCTGTTCCCAATCCGCTCCGATCTTGTTTTAATACTGTTTTGATGGGAAATTTTTGACCTTCACCGGATGGACCTAATCCTGAGTTTGGGTTCCACCCACTAGACTTGATCATAATCTGGAACCCTATATTTGACTCTGGTATTCCATAATGAACTCTTTGAGAGCCGTCCTTGTTAGTGCTGACTAAATGAGCAATGGATTTTTCATGAGTTGTCCTATTACTTATTTCAGATTGACAGGGTTCACAAAATGAATTTGAATGTCCACTTTGATCACTATCTATTGATATAGAATTACACTGTTGATTTTTCTCAGCTTCCCTTTGTTGTCGACGACGCTCTTCTTCAGCTTCCTCCCACTCTTTAATAATTCTACAAACTTGATACTGGTGATTCTTCTTAGCTATTGCAAATGCATTCAGTCCCTTCCGATCAACAGCGGTCCAAGACGCACCTTTTTCTAATAACAGTTTAACACACTTTTCACTGCCTGCACAACTTGCGACCATTAAAATATTCCACCCAAAAGAGTCCTGCTCATTTAAGTCTACTCGGTCAATGTGGTTTGCTAAAGCAGAAGCCAATTCATTAATATTATTTTCTTGTGCCCACTTTAATAGCTGAGAGAAAGAAGGAGGGGGTGAATGTGAAACAGGTGGTTTTCTTGTCTTTGGGAGCTTCCTCTTTTGGACTGGGATAGACTTTTTACTACCACACGATGATGATGATGGTTGATTAATTATTTCTTGATAAAATTCAGCAATACTGATACCATCTTCATGGTTATCAGGTATAGAGTGTTTTGCTTTTGAAGATGAAGCGTCTTCATTCGATGTTCCTTCGTGAAGGTTGGGTCCTTTTAAAAATATTTTCCATTTATGTGACATGTGCACTCTAAGATAGTTTTTAGAATAATATGGAATATGGAAAGTTAAATATTTTATAGTAGTTGATTTTCATTTGTCACAAGGATATTTTAAAATGTATTATTTACAATTTTACAATTTACAAACAAAATGTGGAATGTGGAATGCTTACTTACTTGTATACACGCTGTTGTTATGAATCAAAAGGTTGTTTTTAACTTATTAGCCAGTTGACTGGTGTTATATTACAATATTTAACTCTAATTAGTATAGTGCAAGCTTACGAATTCTTAAAAATTTGCTATAAAAATACTTTCAAAAACTTTTCTACAAATTTTGTAAATCCCAATATCCCAATACCCAATACATGCAAAATGTACTTGGAATTCATATTCGTTTCAGCTGAAAAATTATGTCCGCCATTGCAAGTTCATCTATGCAATCAAAACAATGCATAATCTGTCTTACTTTCTCCATTTTTAGGTGAAAGCACTAGGACAAGTCGCAAGTCCTTTGCAATTTTTTATTTCCTCTATTAATTGTCCAACAGTATGTGGACAAGCAGGGAAAGTAACCTACGGTAATCTTTAAAATGAACGCAACAAGTTCCCTAATGCATTGCACATTGATATGAAATTGAGACTTTCATTCAAAATAGTGTAAAAGATTAAAAAGAGTCCGCACCCAGTTTTATGTTTATCGTTTATTATGTAGGTATTTGGCCATATGTCTTATTGTTAGGTGCATCTGCCCGTTTTTATCAAATGTACAGTTCAAGTTCTGAGAATTACATAATTCGATTTTTCATACCCATAAAAACGATGCAATTTATAAGACTGTAAAGTTTTATTGATAAAACTAAGCGCATTCTTGCACAAAACCGCAGAGAGAGAGAGAGAGAGAGAGAGAAAAAGAAAGGGAAAGGCAGAAAATTATGGTCCATGACAGAAAAAAACAATTTAATCGTGACGTGTAAATTGTGCAACGGAAACACAAAGCGTGCTCTTTACACTGCGATGAAAATAGAAAACCCATGCCTTTCAAAATAGAAGTTTAAACGCGTGAATGAGTAGGCGGATTTCCGCTACATTGTACATATGGCTGTTTTCTTTTCCAAAATAGTCTGGAAAACGATAAATAACAAGCTGACGAACGGACTTTTGCTTCGAGTATCAAAGACGAGTAAGTGTTATCATAGATCATTATATAGGCAATAGATATACAGTCATAGTTAGTAGTAAAACTGTGTATTACGGTATGTGTTAATTTACTATTTGAAATGTTATTTAGTGGAAGCCGTTGAAGAAGTATCGAATTTTACTTGTAAAGATAATATGCAAAGGTAGTAAAAGGTAAAAGGGATGTGAATGAAATTATATTTCTTATGCGTGTATAATAAATGTATTTGAGATCTTTTGATAAAGATTTGTAAGTTTTTATTTGTATGATACATAATTGTATTCCTACGTATTCATTCATTCATTCATGTTATTCTTTTTTCACGGCAGTCATCCACCAACAAAAATTGATGAACTAACTTTAATAACTTGTCTCTAGGTTTGCACCCGCACACATATTATATTATATATTTACAATGTACAACTACTTTACTTATTTCTACGTCAGTCACAACTGTTTTTGGCTTCCCTTGTACACATTTTATTTTATATCGTTTTACATTGTCAATAATTTACAACTATTTTATATTATATTATGCTTATATTACAATTAGAGTTAACAGTAATTTAGATTTCTATACACAGAATATTGTACATTGTACATTGTACATACATATTTTACAGAAGAATAAAATAATTCATAGTAAATACATAGCCGTTATAACAAGATGTTCGTTTCCTTCAATTTCATATTTCATTTTTCCACTATACATTGTAATAATATATTGTAACTTTCACAACAACAAATATTTTAGCTTTTTGTAAAAAACTATAATAATATGATGTTCAAGAGATAATTAACGATCAACAAGAAGCTTTTGTTTATTATACATAGGAGAGAAAAAGTTTCGCATCCATTCAATCATTCCTTCTTTCTCCCATTGACATTTATCCCACATATATTTTCTATACGCTTTGCTCATGCTGTCTCAACTTTTTCCTCAATAGCTGACATTCAAACATTGACAAATAATAAATAATAGTCGTGACAAACGATAGATTTTAATGAGACTCAAGACGTCCGCTTTGTACAATCTAGAAATCACTAAACAAATTAAGTGTACTCATTATACATACATCATACATAATTTATACATAGTATAAGTAACATTTAGGTTTGGTACATGTATAATATTGTAATAATTACTAGTATGTTTTAGCACATAGAAACAATTACTGAATCTATACTCTATACATACATTTCGCATTTCATATGATTTGATTCATTTGTCAACATTCAGTGTTTTACACTGATGAGAGCATATAAACACCAACTTCTCGATAAATATCAACATAATATATATAACTTTATAACAAATATTTCACATTTCACCATTACTTCTTATTACATCAAGTCGGTACAATATATCAAAACAGACGGTGTAATAATCCCTACAAACAATTGCACGCTGCTAGTCAAACATTTTCTTGTAATTTTGGTAATTTTTTAGCGTGCAAAGAAAGTAAAAATGTTTATTGACCAACAAATAAACATTTTGACCGTTACACAACTAAATCCCATAATTCTCACAAACGTATCGTATTACTTCTTACTACTTACAGAATATTACATTACAACAAAACAAAGCATAATATGCTTTGTTTTGTTGTAATTTAATATTGTGTAATATTGTCTTTAATAATTTATAATACACTGTTCATGTAAAACGACAAACGACACAAGCGACCAACACTAATGCATCCAAATATGAAATATGCTTCATGATATCAAACATATTTCGAGTGTACTTATAATATTAGTCTCAAATTCCAAAACGTTGCACTATGTAGTACATAAAAGAAATTGAAAAGTATTTCCCTATAATATACCGCCTATTATATTTTTGCCTACTTTTCGGTGTGTCAGTTCTTCACTTTCTACAATATGTATATTGCCTTCCTCTTGTAACTTGCGTGAATACAACATAAGCTACATGAAATTATTCACCAGTGAATAAATACATCATAACAAGACGGAAGAGTTAATATTGGTATTGATCTATTTTAAGAGTAAATAATAATAAACCCAAGTCCCTTCCCCAACTACAAGGTAAAAGGACAAGAAATGTGACGACGACGGTGACGGAGAAAGTATGTTCATCGTACACTGTAAAAACTCAATTAAAGGGCCAGGCGTTTGTTTGAGTTTGGTTACCAAGGTTTGGTACCTAAAAAAACCTCCATTGAATGTAATAGATAGAAGTTATTTGGGCAATTATTTGAGAGTGGGCGTTTAATCGAGTTTCTACGGTATATGTACAGTACACGTAAATGCTATAAAATAAATATAAACCATATTACGTATTATAATGCCCATATGAGCTAAGTTTACCTTCCCGTTTCGTCAGAATTCGGAGCGTACGTCATGGATATTAGTTTGTAATTTGATTGACTCTCATTTGTCTTGTATCTGCAGTCTACATCATCGATTTGACCCTCCTCCTCTCCTTCATAGGTTTTTGTTTCATGTATGTATAAACATTCACTTACTTACACTGTATGTACTATGCACATTTTCTATGTATAATATTATATATTATTATGACTATGTAAACTAAATATTTTATATTCTATCTTTGTATAGTCCCTTTCCGTCTCTCTAGCTAACTATTTATATCTTACAGGGTATTATATCATACGACGGTACTTTGTACATGGCTTACATTAAAAATAGCTACGACAACAAAGTTCCTCAAAAGCCACAATACAAGACAAGTGTACATTGTACATGTAGTACACACTCGACTACAAAAATATCAACTAAAATGACGATGAATGCATGCAATATGCTAATTAATTGCTATGTGCTTGTAACAGGACCTATTTACAATTTACATCTACATGGATTTATACAGTAAATATATGTGTAAGAAACAACATGCGGTTTTAATATAATATACATATATGTACATGCATAATACTGTTCACAAAACATAATGGGACTCCTCCCAATAAACAAGGTGAAGCTATTGTATGCACTAACATGGTACATTTTTTGTTGCTGTAGGTTTTTTGCATAAGATGCCATGGACATTTCTACATCCGCACAAAAATGTACCACCAGTGCTGTAGTAAGCTTTCACTGTTCACCGATTAAAATACTAAATATACATTTACACAGTTTAATTACAAGTAATATTTTATTATTATATATAGTAAAACTATGTATGTATGTACAGGTCTATCACAAATGTGCTTTTCGTTTGACGTTCAAAAAAGTAGTACCGGTATGTTTTACACTGGTATTTAAAACTGGAATGCTATGTATGTATATAGGATCACTGTATGATGACAGTAAAAAAGAGAGTAAAATATTTACCAAAGAACGTGAAAGACCTTAATGTACCTAAATATGTATTTTTATACATGCACACACACACACATTAAGACGTTTGTCGTGGAAATTATCCTGCTATTTTTAGCTTTCTCTATTACAATGTGCGCTATGAATAATAATAATTGAAGGGTTGAGAAATAAAAGTACATATTTACCTAGCAGAGAAGAAGAACGAGCATACTTTGGTTCTGCGTGATACTTTTATTTCTCAACCCTTCTATGTACTCCATTCTTAATTCAATTTAATAAACAAAACAACAAGAAGAACACGTGTCACAGTCGTTTTTTGTTCTTTTTTTAATTTTTTAAAGTTTTAGACTCATTGTCACAAAATTGCTTTCTAGGCATGATATGACATAACAAAAGTAGTCGCAAAAAGAACGATTTTACAAAGAAAAATGTGGGCTCTCCGCTTTTGATATGCGTTTTCTGTTTTCAAACTTTCACCATCGATGAGTCTGGAGAAAGGTGTAGAAAGGGGAGACATTTTTTAAAAAACGGAGAGCACTAGTATTTTACACAGACTTTCACGGAAATGCATACACAAGATAAAGCATACAAAGGCAAAAGTACTATACAAGAGAATATAATTTTATTGTTGGAACCGAATAAAAAAGGTCAAAGTATGCATAATTCGTAGCAGAAATCCCTCCGGGCGACCGTTTTGTTTAATCTTCCTCAACTGACGAATCTGTTTTCATGGACTGTGATTGTGAAATTCCGTTGGCCACATAATTGATTTGCGATTGCATCTATTGATAAAAGTTAAAACATGTGATTTTTAGTCAATTAGTAGATAACGGGTATGTGAATTTGCATTGTGCATGCATGGATCATAAAAGAGACTTACCGCTTTATAAAACATGCAAACCAGGGTATTCTCATCCTCGGCTAATGGACAGTTTTTCACTCCATCGCACAGCTCATGATCTGAGAAAATCAAAGGAACGTATTTAAAATAAAATATAACTTTTTTTATCCGGAAATCGACTACCGGGAGTCCGAGCCCGTTGTGGTTACCATGGGAAAGTTTAAAGTGCAAAGGTTCTACATACATGCAATAAGTATGCCGAAAGTACATTATGATTATCTGATAATATCTATTTATACAATTTTTTATATTACCATCGACGCAATTCCATTCTCCTGTTGCGCTTGGAGTGGGACAAAAAAATTTGGGCGCTGAATCCGGGGCTGGAGGGCATTCTAACAAAGACAAAAGACAAAAAAAGAATTATGTACCATAACGTACGAAATGTTGTTCAATTTACAATTTACACAGTGCACTGCATTTCACCTTTAGATTGCATACTTACATACATATGCATAGAGTTTATGTATAGATACAATTTACAGCATTGGGAACTATCGATACATTGGAAAGTTGACTTTGTCCATTTCTTTGAACTTGCATCCAATTTCCTTTTCATGTATTAACGCTGTGCACACACAAAAGAGGTCTGTTTCACACTAAACTACATCCAAGTATCCATTTCTTTCAGTGAATGGTGTGGACAAGATGTAAAACTTCTCGGAACAGTCGAGAGTTTCAAGTTTTTGTGACAGCTCTTTAGTCTTTCATCGCCAAACAGTTTTGTCAAACTAACTGGACTTGGCAACTATTTTTAGCAACAAGTGTAATAATAATAAAAATGGCCTTAAGTATTAAATGTCAAATTTCAAAATAATGTTTCTTTAGCTGTGTTGGCTGTCAAATTTACACTCTACATTGTAGAGTCTACACTGTATCAGTTTCAATCGCGGTAAGAAAAAACCAATAGATTTATGTTGTATTTTGTATTTTCGTCATCCATCCCTGCAATTTTACGTCATCAATGCGACTATAGTTATGACATGGAAATTTTATGCTAGCCAGAAAAGTCTTTGTTGAACGTCACTTAATAGTATTAAAACCAATAAATCTGATACAATATCCATACATATAATGATTGATTCCTTGTATTTCCTTTAGAATAATACGGTCAAATACAAAGAAGAGAACTGTGAGCTTTGATTTTGAAAATTGTGACAAGTTCCAGAAAGAGTTGGATTAAAATGTCAATTTGTTATTGTAAAAACTATCCGTATATTACATATTATATTATTATACTGCTGTTAAAACCGCCTGTCGCTTTCATCACTGCCACCGTGCCAGTGGTGGGTGGAAAAGACAAAATCCAATATCCAATATACAGTAATGAAAGAGATATATTTCTGATTTTTTTGAATTAAAATAAGAAACAAGATTATGTGCATGATATATGCATAAAAGTATTTAGTCAGTAGTATGTGGTTGGCTGGGGTTTGGTTTACTTTACTTTGAGCTGGGTAACTTGCATGTTTTGTACAGCAAGTAGAGGATGAATGTTGTAACTGGCTGGGACCATTATAACAATGATGAAAGGATAGAAGCATGTATTTTATAATGTATAATATACATATGCATGTTTGTATGTGTATGTTTATAGAATAATGAAGACTAAATACGCGCTTGTTACACTTTACGCTGTGTACTACATAATATGTACAACTACATGCTGTCCTTTTTTGCTTCCTTCCGCCCTTCGTTTTCGTTTTCATTTTCATTTCCTTGGTTGGATTACTTCTTTTAACGAAAAATTGTGCATAATAAATATTAAACGTTGGCTTCCATGTATTTGGTGTATTGTTCCTTTTAGTGTTGTATTTGAGCAATACAAAGTAAAAAAAGTGACATTTACTAAAAGGAAACCACCCGAACAGCAACAACAAACAGCAAGATGCCTTTCCCCACAGCATACGTATCCAAGCATGTAAATATGTGTGTGAATTGACAGGAAGTGTAGCCACAAAAAAACAAGAGTATGTACGACATAAAGTAATCCGTACTTGGTACGCCTACGCTATATAAAGCATAGAACGACAAGTGCTATTATTATCTATTGCTTGATTATACATATATTATCCCGGTATTCCTATGCTGATATTCATACTGTGACAATATTCAAAAAGGAATAAGGTAAAGGAAAGTCTGAAAAAGGTTGTCTGAAGCTTTTTTTGTTCAGCCTTCAGTTCATACGTATACGTATGTATGCGAGGAAGGGAGAAAAACCATGGGGAGGACAAGCGAGTTGTTCTAAAAAAACGGATGGAAATTTAGAGTGTAATACTAGCTCATCTCTTCCATTTTTAATGTGCATGGTTGTAGTGGGTGGAAACAGCAGCAGTGAAATAGGAGTAAGAACAAAGTAGTTCTTGTCTTACGAGTCTTGCGAGTCAAGTTTTTTCTCATTCTTCGTCAGGTGAATGAAAGCATAGTGTAATATTATAGGTAATGTATACCCTATATGTATGTATATGGGATAAATGGGAATATTTATGGAAATTGGAATTTCTTTCATGTCCCTGCTAATCTATACTGTATAATGTGGTTATGTTATGTATGTATTTATATGTTCGTTACACAACATCCCTGCATCAGCAGTGTTTGTGTGCATATTATTTATTACACACAACCTATCATAGTTACCATCAATTTTTCCAAATCCTAATCTTTTGGGGAAACTTTTGGTTATTTCGGCTCTATAGCATCTATTTGACCTCTAGATCACGAATATGCAAGGGTTACCAACTATTCCTAACGT
>JAQIVE010005238.1:0-13200 GCA_034698285.1 Sminthurinus bimaculatus | reverse complement strand
ATATGTAAAAGGTGGTAAAGATGTATTTAACAAATTAGAAGAAATTCGACTTCGTGGAAGGAAAAGAACTATGATTGGGTGATCCACCAGCTCAGTTGTACTTTTTTATACCAATTTGCCAACGCTTCTTTCTGGCTCCGTTTTTTAAAGGTATGTATAGTATTAATTTACATATTATGTGTAAAATGTAAACAATAATATACAATAGAAATAAACTATGAAAACGATAAAATGTGAATGTGTATTATTTGTATCATAATGTACCTATGATACAAATGACAAAATTTCATATGATAATAATGTGGTACAATAACCGCCTTTATATTTTACAAGTATGCATTTACAAATTATACAACTTTCATGATAGATTTTATTCAAAATTTTCATAACGTATTAGGTACATTTTGTTTGCCATTTTTTAAAACATATATTATACAATTGATAGATTAAAAGATTTTAATGGCCGAAATCGAAAAATTAATAATTTTCTGCGTAATTATACCTACTTATTTATGTAGCGTATTTTACAAGGTTCCTGTCATGTAAATCTTTGTAAGTTTCGAAAAAGTTATAACAATATACATTAGACATTTTAGCAATATTAAATGACAATATCATTGTTACCAGTTGCGGCATTTCTCCATAACTAATATCATTATGGACAAAATACTACATACAATGTATGGGGTTTGTGCGCATATAGCTATGATAGGGATTATAATCGTGAGTTCATTCCTCCGGAAACAACAATATTTTCCCCTGTAAGATAAGATGCATCGTCAGAGCAGAGGAACGATACGACTCCACCTAGAACAAAAGTAAATTTCAATTTCGTTATTATACTGTACTTTACTCCTAAAATGGAAAGTGGAAAGTAACAATGTTTGCTGACCAAAATTCACTCCGATTACAATTTTTGACCTATGACCTTTGCCAAGGTCAAAGATTTCAAGCTGTTTATTTACCCACCTATTTCATCAGGATTCCCAACCCGTTGTAAAGGTATTTGTTCCAGTATTTTGTCGTGTACTTCTGCATTTTGCGTTAGCTGTAATATTTAGATCATCATAATATTGAGTTATGACTTGTGGCCTATTATTTAGTTGTCACTTTTCTTATAGTGTATGTTTAAAGAAATAAAAAGAACAAGGATAAGGGACAAAATTCTACTTACAGCAGAACTGAAGTTGGTTCGGATAACACCTAACAGAATTAAATGACATTAAATGATTAGAACATAGTTTTTGCCGAATTAGGACGAGCATACCTACATGTTTGAGTTATTGTGGGTTGTGGGGGAAGAATTATTCAATCTTTCAGTTTAAAAAATATATACGCATATTATATTCAGTAAGTAATTATGGACCACTAACCTGGGCATACTGAATTCACTCGAATGTTATCGGAGGCTAATTCTTGGGCTAAAACCTACATAAGTAACCACATTAAACGAATAACACAAGTCGTAATATCACATTGCTATTTACTCATAGTAAATGTTATACATATTAGTAAAATTATGTGATGAGTTAAAACAAAACATCTTATTTGCCAGCCATACCTTTGTTAATCCAAGTAAGGCAGTTTTTGAAACAGAATAGGCACCTAGAAGCTGCAAAAGTACCAAATACAAAATGCACACATGTGTAAATCTAAATGACAATTTTTGTGAGTGACATTTGAAGGCAGTGTAAAAACATTTTGCAAAAGACTGTTGAATAATCTTAGAAGATTCTTACACTCAACGCATTAAACCCAGCAATGGATGATATATAAACGACATTTCCACCCTTTCGTTTTACTAAATGTGGATGAACTTCTTTGGTTAGGAGGAATGCAGCTTCAACATTCACTTCAAAAATCTTTTTCCTAAAATATATTACAACATTTATGTAGACTATAGCATTTTTGCCCCTCTTTTGATAGTACTGACTATACAGTTGTTCATATTATGTATTTTTTGTATTGTAGAGACAAGAAACTTTTGCTATACTTTTGCAATAGTGTCATTTTTACTTACCAAGATGACTCGGGGCAGTCTAAGGTAGGTCCGAAATGTGGATTAACTGAAAAACAAAGTTAAATGGCATATGCAATTACATACTAATTACTACGAACAGTAGAAAATAAATGTTGAATAGTAAAATACCAATATCAAGACCTCAATATAAATGTGATGACTTTATACAGTTATCTACAGAATATAAAATATTATACTGACCAGCTGCATTCGAGACCAAAATATCGATTCCTCCAAAGTCAGTTAGTGTTTGTTGAATTAATTTAGCTCTATCTTCTGAACTGCCTACATGACAGACCATTCCTCTGAAACTATCTTTATTTATTGCTCCTACGTTCGAAATTTCGGCAAGAGCTCTCTCTACGTTCTTTGACTTTCGACTGGATATCTAGTTTTTCCAATAAATAAAAAAAATATCATATGAATATAACACAGTACCTTTCCCTCTCTCTAAAAAATTGCTCTTCCCCATGAACTCTAACGCTTATATACTATAGAACATGGAATATGTAGTACTGCAAATATTATGCATAATGTTTTTTACCATAACTTTGGCCCCATCCAATAACAGCTTTTTAGCTATAGAAAATCCAATTCTAGACAGGTTCATCAACAAGAAAAGTTACTTTCAGTTTATATTAAGGTTGTATATGTACATCGATAAATATGTAGGTACAATTATTTAATCTATAATATATATGCAACGTGAAAATGTCTGAACTAAACAGTTTACCCATCTGTGCTCGCTGTGACAATAGCTATTTTCCCATTCAATCTTCCACTCGTGGCTACTGATGACATTGTCCTTTTAAAAAGTCCTTGGACTGCTGGCAAAAGGTGAAGACGCTGATATAACATAATAGTATTTGTTGCCTTTCTCAAGCTTGACGTTTATTTTGTGCCTGTTAAAAACACATTTGTATGAATTAAGTATTACATTAGATGGTCTAAAAACTAAAAACAAATTCAAATAGATAGTAAATATACTTTTTTATATCGTGGTTCATACTTAAAAAGGACGTTAACTTACTAATGCTCCCCCAGAAATCCGCTTTTATTCCAAAAAGAATCAGCAGTGTATAGGTCTGCCTAAATTAGAATATAAACTTAACGTCAAAACATTACAAACCAAATCTGAATGTAGCGTCTAATCTTTTAGTCATGTGTCAAGTGTACACTTGAGACTTGAATGAGATAGCGAATTCCAAGCCTATATATATAAAAATATAAATGCTAGCGTAGTGGTAAACTTATTACATAATTCATATTAAAGATAACGAATAGTGATGCCATTTGTCACATATTATAGGACTTTTTTATAGTTAAGTATGTATATGTGTGCTTGTACATTTTAGATACATACCTTGTGTGTGGTGTGTGTCAACGAAGCTTTTGTATGTTTATTAAAAATGTAAGGTAGTTGATGAGCAGAGAAGCCAATGGCGATTTCTGTAGGTTTAATGTATAAAAATATGATAATATAGATTATGATATATTTTCGAAACTACACACTATATTTGCGTGCAGTGTACAATTGCTTTGACGGGTTATGTCAAAAACATGGAAGTATTAATGAGTTTGTAAACTGTAAAAACTACTGCCGAAAGCTGATATTTACATAGTGCTACTAGCACTACTTACTGTAGTTTTGCCACATGTGCCAAAGTCCAAAAACTAAAACCTACAAGTTAAAAAAATCTGCCTTATGAAATACGTCGAGCGGTGTTGTACAATGTTTTGACATCACATATCACTTGTACATACTCATTATGCATTTTCCATTCATCTTTTAAAAGAAGTCATCAAATTAGCACATTAATAGACGTAAACACATCATATTATTCAGGTAAAAACAAAGAAACAATAATTGTTGCTTAGTCGTGATTCTCCTGTATCATGCCCGTTCAAATTTATGTATTGGTTATAATTAATTAAAAATGCCTAAATAAATACCTAAAATACACCGTTTTTCGCCAGTCCCATCTGGAGAATCCAAATACCTTGTACTTACACGCGAATCTGCTTCAGTATAGTAGTATTCGCCAATGTATGTATATCTGTGTAATACTATATACCTACTACCTACATAAGTAGAATAGGCTATAGTCCACCCCTCTATAACTATACGGAAAAAAGGGTATTGTAGTATCATATGTTACACAGCCTACAGTGTTGTGACTTTCTTGATATTGACAAGTGAAATTACATTATAATATTATATGTATATTGGGTCAATAAGAAAAAAAATTCTCTGCTGCCCAGTTTTTTCAAAAATGTGGACAGAAATGTGAAATGCAATTACAGAATACGTCACATTCCGTCGGAATATTTAACACACACTACAAAAGTTAATTTTGTGAAAGTAAAAGTAAATACAATTCAACCAGACCCTGATTTTTGATTTTGAAGGATGTTTTGTAAGTGATTGTTTGTATTCTTTGTTGACTTGTACAGTCATCAAAATAGATTAATATTAAATATATTATACAAATTATAGATTATGTATCATAGGTATTAGTTACTTTTATAGTGAATGTTTTGAAACAACCTTAATTTACTTAAAATAGTCAAATCTGTTAAAATGTAATCAATCATAGCTTATATAGTTTACTGAGGGTAAAAGGTGACAGATTGTAAAATAATATTTGATACTTGATTGAGGTTTCTCAAGACTCAAGACTTGGTCCATATTCTTCTACAGGACACAGGATAACCTATTGCATATTATTAAATAACTTTTTAACTTGCTAAAATTTAATTTCTGTAACAGTTTTAACATTTTCTAAGGCAAACTAAAGGAATCGTTTCACAGAATATACCTTGGTACCTTTGATTTTATGATGTTATCGAGTATACTATGTATATTTTGTGTTAGTTTTTCAAGTTCTTCTTGTACAACAATGTATATAAATTACAAATTACACACTATTACGTGTAGGTGTAAAAGAGTACAATTTCATTGTATATGTAATATGTAATGAATTTAATGTATAAAAAGTGTGATAATGTAGTGGGATAATAATATGTAGTACATTTTATATGCATTTAAAAATCATTGTTTGATGTTCTTGGTGTTTTAATATTGCCCGTTTATTTACATGATAGATATGACCTAAAATGAGAAATATGTTCCACCACCTTGAACTTCATCTGCGTGTAACCCAGTGATGGGCAGTGTAAGCCGTGGGGTGATCAACACTAAAGAAATGTTCATAATCCGGGCATTGGAGAAGATTTTGAGTGACCGAGAGATCAAAAGGTCACATCATGCACAGCTCAAACGAGCTTGCGAAGTTGCCCTCGGTACTTTTACTTTTTTATTCACACAGAAATGATAAATAGTCAATACCAGTGTCCTATATTATGTATTATGTACAATTATTAGGTGTACATTGTCAATCATGATAAATTTAGTACGTCTTTTAAAAATACTAGGCATGAACAATGAAAAAAATCCTTTTTCGAATTCATGTAGATAAATCATTTTAGTAGTATTTATTATGTATAATAATTACAATAATGTATATACTTTACTTGTACAGAGGAAATCAAGGCGGCCCTTCAAGCGCAAGTAACTCAAGAAGAAAGTAGTAGTAACAAGACTGATGGGGAAATAAATTCATCGGCAATTTTGCCGTTACCAAAATCAGATGAATCCATACCGATCGATAGTGAAAAGTATTTTGTCCCATTTGAATTGGCGTGTCAAAGTAAAACACCACGAATTGTTGTCACCGCGTTGGACTGCTTACAGGTAGGATTATCATATTATTTGAAAGCACCAAAAATTTGTATTTGTCCATGATTTGTTATTGTAATTGATAATTAATTTGGGTTTATAAAGAAGTATCGGTTTTTTCATGATTCACGTGCCAAGTAACATAATATGATGTGCAATGTGCAGTAAATGTTTTTATGAAAAAATATTGATAACACAAATATGTATGATATATGATATATAATGCATCGGGACTTTTATTTCAGAAACTAATTGCATACGGGCATTTAACGGGCAATTGCGAAGACTCAACAGCGCCCAATAAGAAACTAATTGATAGAATTGTTGAAACTATATGTGCTTGCTTTGTTGGACCGAATACCGACGAAGGTGTGCAACTCCAAATAATTAAGGTAACACGAGGACAATTAATATATAAAAATATCTGAATTCATCATATTGGTTAAACTAATGAAAAGAGATGGTTTTTATTTTTATTTTCTTTTTCATTGTTATGAAATCTATTACAGGCACTGTTAACCGTTGTTACATCACAGCATGTTGAAATCCATGAAGGAACAGTTTTACTTACCGTTCGAACATGTTACAATATTTATTTAGCTAGTAAAAATTTAATCAATCAAACAACAGCTCGTGCCACTTTAACGCAGATGCTCAACGTAATATTCTCGCGAATGGAAAATCAACATTTACTTAGTAGACATTCAGTAAGTTCCGGTAGTGTGGCTACATTGAATGCCAAAGAAAACGATCATTGCAGTATAAATGGTGGCGATGAAAGTAATTCCAATAGTTCCAGTCATAATACTAATAATACTACGACGATAACTAATTCTGTTAATTCTGGAGAATGTTTAAATGTAAATAAAGTTTCTAATGAATCGAAGGATATTGAAACAGCCAAAGAAAATGACACTATTGTTCAAAAATTAAGTGATGAACAAGACGTAGTAGCAGAACAAGGGGAAGTTGATTTAAATAAAACAAAGGAATCTGTTATCTCTGGCTCTGTTGAAACTAATGCTACATCGTCTACTAATAATAGTGATGAAATTGAATCCAGCGTACCGATTAATGGCACACATGAAATAGAACAGCAAGAACAATCAAATAACGTGATTGCCAATAATAACAATAATAATAAGGATGTAGATTCCACCAGTAGTGATAATAGTGTTTCAAAGGATGAAGGACCCAGTAAGGAGGAGGATTCTTCACATGAAAATACAACTGATGCTTTAGAAAAGGAGGAAGAGAAAATTGTAGTCGAGAAGACTGATTTATCTGATGGCACAAATCCATTCCAAGAAAATAATAACGAAAATATTGCTACACCACCGAAACGACCTGATTCACTTAATCCTTTCCTTGAGAATGGTTCAGATGATGAACAGTCAAATAAAGAAGTTTTGCAAGACGACTCAATAGCAAATTTAAATGCAAAATCGATTAAAAGTCAAGATCATACCCACGAAAACGGTGATGTTTCAAATTCGAATCCAAATATTGTAATCCAAACACCATCACCCTTAGAAGTGGCAGAAAATCTTTTGGAAAATATACTAGAGAAAATGGGTACGTTACATACATACAATTCTTGCAATCAATCATACTACTTACTTGTTAATGCAATTAGTAATGAATGTAGTATACATGCATGCATACGTATATGTCAACACAGTTAATACTATACATTATATACACATTTAAAATTTAAAAGCAATGACTTCTTAAGCCATATTTTCAAATCTTGGTATGTGAAATGTTAACTAGATGAAACACAGCCGGCAGTTTCACCGGCTCAATCACCTGCTCCAAGTGGTAATACTGAAGAGACCTTGTCTAATCAATTTAATCCATCATCATCATCAAATACCCCTACAATAACGAGAGTGCCTTCTCAGGTAATTTTTTTCTAATACCTACGTAATAAATTTACATAGATGTAATATGTAATATTATTGTACTTTAGGTAACTATTAATTTTTAAGAAAATTGTCTGTCAGATATGACTAAAAAATTTCTACCACACAATTCAGACATACTAAAGCAAATGTATGAATGACGAAAAACAAATTTGAAATTTATAACTCTTCCTACACAAATAATATCACATCAACTATTTAAAATTTAAAGTGATCGTTTTGTCAAATGTGTATTATGTATTAAAAGCTGTAAAGCTACTATGATTCAAACATTAAGAAATTCAGGCCAGAATAATGTCACAGAAAACTCAGCAATAATAATATGCTCAATATTTTGTTGCTATAAACATCTTTCTCTCTTTCTCTGACAGTATTTTCGCATCATGATGGATGTAAAGGTGAAAAATTTTATGCTTCGATCTTTTTCAGAGTTTTATTCATTATAAGTTTGAATGGATGGAAATTTTTTGTCTTACTTTATTTTCTCGTTGTGAGTTCAAGCAGCATTTTAATAGTTCTAAAACTTTTGCGAAAGCAAACATTTTGCAACTTTAAGATTTAGTTTACAGTTTTACTATCAGTTTACTAATTTTTAACTAATCAAATAATATAATGTACATGTACTATAATTTATTCATGCAGACCATGTAAACTTTATTATGAGTTCAAGAAGTTTTATCATTACAGAATAACATAATAATAGTCTACATGTTAGTTAATTGTATGTATTATGGAGGGTATAATATGTACGATATGTATACTATTGCTATTATGTTTTATTATTAAACAATTTATAGTTAAATTATAGGGATGCCTCTTGCTCATTGTTTTTTTACTTTGGCAATAAAACATAAGTAATCTTTATTAAATAATAATACATAGTTCAATTATTCTTTTTATAGGAAAGCATGGAGACAAGTGTAGACAATGACAATGCCAGCGCTCATTTCGTGCATGTTTTACAGGTTAGTAACGAGCTAAATAACAAATAACATATTTCACTTTTCTACAACATATTGTATGGACAGTAATTCTAAACGTAATGTCAAATGTCAACATTGGTTTTCAATTTGTAGAAGGACGCATTCCTCGTTTTTAGAGCACTTTGTAAACTGTCCATGAAACCCTTACCCGAAGTTGGTGTTCCAGATCCAAAGTATGGTTCAGAAAATGGCTTTAATCCTTCAGATTTCTATATTCATATTATATGGTATTATAATCATTATAATATAATGGAGAAAATGATCCTACAATGTACTAATTTATTTTTTAACATACACAGGTCCCACGAACTTCGGTCCAAAATTTTATCTCTTCAACTTCTATTATCAATCGTACAGAATGCTGGAGATGTCTTCAAGTCAAATCCTATTTTCATAACTGCCATAAGACAGTAAATGCACATTTTTTCTTATTTATAACTTTTCAAACAAGTAAGATTGAATAATATTGAATGAATTACATTGTGACCTTGTAGTAATGTATGGGAGTAGGGATTAGTGCATTATGTTTCATAGTACTTTGTTTTGAAATATTACCATCAGGTACCTTTGTGTGGCTCTTTCTAAAAATGGAGTTTCGTCCGTCCCTGAAGTCTTTCAATTGGCTTTAGCAATTTTTCTAGCTTTATTAGCTAACTTCAAAACTCATTTGGTGATTACATAAGACATGAATTTTAAAAATGAACATAAAAACGATTTGGTTTAGATTCTACGGTTAGATAAGTAATGAAATAGCTTTAAGTTTGATTCGTATGTAATTGTGTTTTATATTATATTTAAATTGCTAAATATCATTGTTGATTTATATTTCAGAAAATGCAAATTGAGGTAAATGCCATTATTTTACGATTATTTATGTTCACAACTTGTGCTACCGTAATTAAGAAGCCTATATATTTTCTAGTATAATAATAATGTGGTCAGGGCATTATCAAATATACTCTAAAATAAATTCAACGTATGTTAATAGAATCTGTGTCGCATTTTACATTTTACCATTATAGCTATTTACATATTTATCTGCATATGTAATTGTACAGGTTTTCTTCAAAGACATTCTACTACCACTTGTCGAATCTCCAGGCTCATCCTTTGAGCACAAGTGGCTCGCTGTTCAGGCTCTTACTCGAATTTGCGGGGACGCACAGTGTATTGTTGATTTGTACGTAAATTATGACTGTGACCTATCTGCTGCAAACATTTTTGAGAGACTTGTCAACGATCTCAGCAAAATTGCTCAAGGCAGACAAGGCATTGATCTTGTTGGGAGTAATGCAATCCAAGAGAAAGCCATGAGAGTAAAAGGCATTGAAGGTTTGGTTGGGATTTTACAATGCATGGTGGAGTGGAGTCAATCGTTATATGTTAATCCACAAAGTCAATCCAACCTCAGTAAGTTATTAATTATTTATCAAATTTATAATATTGATGGTAATATTTTTCCTACATTTACTCTTATATGTAGGCAGAATGTGAGATTTTGAAACATTTTGGTTTTGTTATTGTTATCATTTTTTTAACTTTACTTGAATGGATTTATTTTATGATAGTTCAAAATGTAAATGAATCTTCAACTGAGAAAGCTAACGACGATGAACCGGAAGTGAATAAGAAACAAACGGATGATAATCCAGAGCAGTTTGAAGTTATTAAGCAACAGAAAGATATATGGGAGCAAGGAATAGAACTGTAATACATTATGCTTACTAAAGATCAAATAATATTATTTTGAAACTGTGTTATTAGGATAGGTCAAATAATATGTCATATGTCATTGATTTTTTTTAATGATTGGTGTAGGTTTAATCGTAAGCCAAAACGTGGCCTTGCATTTCTCCATGAAAAGAATTTATTAGGAGATGGTCCAGAGGAAGTTGCTTACTTCTTCTTGACCGATGACCGTCTTGATAAAACCCTTGTTGGAGAATTCCTTGGCGATCCAGAAAAATATAATAAGCAGGTAAATTTAAGCTGCGATTTCTCATAATATATTATGGTGGTTTTATCTATACTATGTACACAAGTGTCTGCGATTCTTCGCTTCAGTTGCTAGATCTATTGTATACTTTTTTTGTGCTCTAAAGTACCTTAAAAACGTCGAATCATTTGCTGCATGGTATAGTGTAATTTATTTTTATATCCGGCTTAGGTTATGTATGCCTATGTGGATCAGATGGACTTTAAAGACAAAGATTTTGTTGTCGCACTTCGTCTCTTCCTGGAAGGATTTCGCCTACCTGGAGAAGCTCAGAAAATTGATCGTTTAATGGAGAAATTTGCAAGTCGATACTGTGAATGTAATCCTAAGTAAGTTATACGGTAGAAACATTTGCTTATACAATTCACCTGGTTTTAATTAGAATTAAGTAAAAGCAACGATTGAATGTTATTTGTTTTATTTTTTATTAATGCTATAAACTGTGATGAAATTTTGCAGTAACGGAGTATTTGCTAGTGCCGACACTGCTTACGTATTGGCCTATTCAATCATTATGTTAACCACAGATCTTCATAGCCCTCAGGTAAAAACTCTACCATGTACATACAACGTAGATTGTACGTATTGTGGTGAGCTAAAATTCGATGTTCTAAATAATATGCTGAATAAATCGTTAAATATGTATTTATGCTTCTAGGTGAAAAATAAAATGAGCAAAGAGCAATATATTAAAATGAACCGGGGGATAAACGACAGTCGGGATCTACCAGAAGAATATCTTTCACAAATTTATGATGAAATTGCTGGCAATGAAATTAAAATGAAGGGTTCCGCTAAACTTGGAAAGCAAGGTATAAAAAAAACTTTCTGAAAGACTGTTATTAAAATTCTAAAATAATAAATAAAATTATTATTATTATTAAACAAAATTCTACTGCTGACAGTATTATGTTTAAATTAAAATCTTACACTTGATTTTATGCATTCCAGCTAACGTAGCAAACGATAAAAGGCGGCGGTTATTATGGAATATGGAACTTGAAGAACTTGGTTAGTAATTATGATTTTTGTAGCATCTAGTACACATAATTGCATTATTAGCTTCATTGAATCATATCATATACATATATCATACATTTATTATATAATATGCAGAATTGTTTAATTGTTTAATTTTTTATTGTAAATGGTAGCCGCAACCGCAAAAAGTCTTATGGAATCTGTGTCCCATGCCCAAGCCTCTTTTACATCAGCTAAACATTTGGAACACGTTCGACCTATGTTCAAGGTATGAATTAGAAAAGTTTTAAAATACATGCATCTTATAGTATAAGTACCCAATTTAATGAGTCCTAGCGGCATTTAAATCTAAAATTTCAAACCGTTTCAAGGTGTAGGGTAATACTTACACCAGAGATATTTTTCTGCAATTATGGACTATGATTATGAAAGTTCAAAAATCAAAGTTTTGTATTTTGTAAGTTGGATCTTAATTGGCAGTATACATTGATGGCCAATAATACTATTTCTATAAAAAGTTTATTTATTTTGATAATCTTCCTGTGTAGTTGGCGTGGACTCCATTTTTAGCTGCATTTAGCGTGAGTACTTTGGCTACATTAAAATGAACAATATATTGTATATTATTATAAGGGGTACAAATGAAACCCACGGAAAATAATGTATTGTATTGGTTTTAATAATTACTTTTTTAGACTATCTTTTTTGGACTTCAAGATTGTGATGATACAGAGATTTCAAATCTTTGCCTTAATGGGATGCGTTGTGCTATACATATTGCTTGCATTTTTCATATGAAGGTTTGTATTTTAATCGGTCATGTCCGGAATTTTTACTGTTGTTATCTAACATACCTATTTCACAATTTTTCAATCAAATGTTGTTAATCCTCTAGAAAAAAAATAATTTAGTCATATAATGACTTTATAATGTGTCTCTTTTGTTTTGGTAAAGCTTGAACGAGATGCTTATGTTCAAGCACTAGCTCGTTTCACTTTATTGACAGCATCTAATTGTCCACTGACAGAGATGAAGAGTAAAAATATTAATACAATTAAAACTCTCATCACTGTTGCCCAGACGGAAGGTGAGAAATGTCTATTTACGGGTACGTTTGTTGTCGCACGTTGCGTTTTTTTTTCTTTTCTTTCTTCATTCCTTCTTTATACCTACTTTATCATTTTCTCGTATATACAACTAATTCAGAAGACTAACAAGTAATATAATAATTGATATTATAATATTATTATTATGCTATATTTGTGTGTTTTGCTTTTTCTTTACACAAATTTTCTTTGACTTCTTTTTTATACTTTCGTTTTTTAACGCTTCCAAAAGCACGTACACATAATTTATTAACACATTTTTATAGAGAAATAACATAATAATATAATATTGTATTATTACCTTTGAAGTAAAAAATGTATTGTTTTGAAGACTTGTTCATGGCTGCCTTTTTTACTAGATACATTTACATCTATTTTTCTAGGAAATTATTTAGGGACAGCTTGGTTGGATATACTTAAATGTATTTCTCAACTTGAATTGGCACAACT
>JAQIVE010005237.1:0-13200 GCA_034698285.1 Sminthurinus bimaculatus | reverse complement strand
CGATTTGAGTAAACGAGGTTTATAGACGAGAGTCTCGACTCGTAACCAAGAGAACAAAATTGAGATTCCATTCTCTAACAACTACACACAAACACGACCACTGCTCCAAAGATGAAATATAAAATAAAAGAACTTCTCTTTGTTTCAGAGTCAATTAAGCACTGCACCTGACATAAAGTTTTTTGCATTTAAAGACTTTAAAGTAGTCAAGAAAATTGTAATTTGCTAACTTTATTTGCGTATTGCAGCATTCTATTTTCAGGAGGTAATCAAATCGTATAGATTGGTTCTGAAATATTATTTCTTCTTATTCTGTAATGTTTTTACTTATACATTGTACATACTTACCAAGTGTCATAGTGACTGTGATGTATAAGATACAAGTAAGAAATACATACATATGTTAGTACAATGTGAGATATACATAAGAATGGAATTAATATTCCCGAGGCGATCTTTACGCATCGATCGTCTCTTGAGAGCAAAACGTTGCCCCCTAGAAATGAAAGCGGAGTTTTTTTCTCCTAAAAGTTTTCGAATGAAATTCATCACACGCAGCCTCTAATTTATCCTAGTAAGTGGACAGTGAACAAGGTGACCAATTAAGCCCGTCAATGGATGGTGTCCGGAATCACTAAACCTTTTTTACTTTTTCTATCCTTTAAAGCTCTGGAACTTTGAGATTTTGATACTGGTAAGCTGCTTTTGCATGGACTTAACTATATGGACAGTCGGGTACTGGGTTAAATAAATGACAACGACTACAAGTTGATGCTGGATGTTTTGGCTTGCGTTTTTCTTATTATTCTGTTTCCCGTATCTCACTTCGATTTTACTTTTTTCTATATACAGGACTTACCTTGAGCTGAATGTAGTTATCTGGAAATAAAACACATACGTAACACTTCGTATAGTTCAACACAGGACAAATGTAAAGCTCAGAGCGGTTCATCTTTGTCAATTTTCCCCTGGAGGCGAGTTGAGTAAAATACATTAATTTGCATTAAATGCCGTAAAATGCATCTATAGGAAAACAAACAAACGGAACTTGAAATTATAAATAATTAATTGAAGTTGACAAGGAGCAAGAATCGAAACCTTTCGTTTCTATATATAAAACTGGCACTTGTCGTGATGCGATTGTCTTTGGTACAAAGTTTGTCACTGTTTCTCAAGGTGGAACAATTCATTTTAATTTCGTGTATTATTGTCCCACGCAACTGCATAATATATAAATAAACAGGGTGTAAAAGGATCGAAAGAGAGATGTTGTCCACTTGCATTTTCTTTGAGGCAAACTAACGAGTGTAGAAAAAGTTTCTCTCGTTCTTGAAAAGGAAAGAAGCAATTTACAAGAAGGCAAAGAATAGTTTGTCTAATTCATCTTTTTAGGTCGGTGCAAAGGAAAAAGAAAGGGAACTCGACTCTGGTCCAAAGTTACCCGTGAATTTCATTGTGTGTGTAATGACATTGGAGTATAATTTAATAGATTTTAAAAAACTGGCTCTCTCATTCACTTCATCTTCTTATGGTCTATTCCTTTCCGTGCGTCTGGATCTGTGTGTCATTGATATGAGCCTAAGATAAACCGCTACATGGCAAGGAAGAAGAGAATGGACCATTCAACCTCCAGAGTGGTTGCATATGTTTTCAGTTTTCACTTCTATCATTTTTCTTCTAGTCTCCGTGTAGACTTGCAAGAAGACCAAGACGAAAAGTTGTGGAAACACAATGGGAAAAAGAATGCAGTCTGGAAATAGAGAAAGAGAGAGAGCGAGGTTTGAATCTACGATTGTGGTTTTGGTCTGGGTTTGGTTTTATTCGTGGCCTAGCGTCCTACACATGACGATTTGGTTTGGCTGTTGGTGTTCTGATGATAGAAGTTGAATTTTGGTTTGGTTGGTTTATTCAGCAGTTTATATATGTGTGTAAGACCTTATAAAACTGCTGGAACTTCCATCCTAGGCCACTTCCACCAGGAGTTTGGGTGGCTGGTTGTCTCATGCTCGTTGTGAATACCACTGCGTAGAGTAGAGAGTGTGTAGGGCGTAAATCAAAAGAGAGCCGTGAATAAATCATGAAGGCCCGTTTATGCACCCTGACACTTGAAAAATTAAAATTTGATAAAAATTTCCCTTGTTTTTCAATGACTTCCCATTTTTCCTCGAGTCTCGCGCCTCTTGTCATTCCTGCTTTCCTTCGTCTTTTGGATTCACTCTTTTTCATGTTTTTCTTTAGTTACTTTTCTTTTACGTTTGAATTTTACAAACAAGTGCAATGACAGGGTCTTCGACTCGCCCAAGAACTGTCACACTGACAATAATACATAAAGAACTTTTGTGTTTTTACCCTAGCTGGGCCCTCTTATCGTTTCCTCGAGCTTTTAGGGGAAAATCTCCCCTCTTTTTCACCAGTTTCACCATAGTTTTGGCATTGGTTTTGGTTTCCCCTTGCCGTTGTTCTTTCTCTTTCACCTCTCTTTCTCTAAAATATACTGTATATGTATATTGTCATTTGCTATAAAAGCCATCACTTATACAGATATAAAACCCATACCGTATTATGTAATATAAAATGATATTATGTGATATAATAACAATCTGTCTCACGTCTCTTTGTTATAGTTACTTTCTTATAGGGTTACAGAAAGCTTACTCGGAATGGTTATATGAATTGAAAATGTGCAGGCATTTATGTACTTTTACTCTATATTATGAGGAAGTATCATAGTACGCCGATATTCAAAGGTAAAATAGAATGCGTATAGTTTTGTGTGTGAACGAAGAACCAAAGTACTGATATTATATGTCGTTTAATGTCTTTCTTGCCACCCTACGCATAGATGCATGTATTAGATCCGAGGTTCACTCCTCCGCTCTTTCTTCTACTTAATACATATTTATTCCAGGTTTTCGAGCAATTTTTCCCAGCAATTTCTCCCCACTCCGCATCCCCGTCTTGAAGATGGCATATGCACTACATCAGACATGCATTAAACATATAGTTATAAGAACTGGTAAGAGGAAACTGGGAGCTGACTTGGCGTTCCCAGATTAGCTACGTCATTTAGCACAATTTTTAGTAACTGTTTGGGAGTTGACAGTTGACGATTTCTCCTCATCTGTCTAAGTATTACAGATTCACCGTGAACCATGAAAGATGAAGTCTGTCCTGTTTTATTAAGCAGACATTGATAAACTGTTGGAATCATAAATACATTCTACACCTTTTCCTTCCCTGTGTTTTTAAAGTACCAAGTTTTTGTATACCAGTGTCTAACGTCAAACACACATATGCAATGCACAAGTACATCCGTAAGTCAACAAAATGTTACATATCAATCAAAAATCTGTTTTTTCCAGAATGACTTTGCGTTTTGTTATGAAAGTAAAAATTAAAATTGAGGCATCAGCAAAAAACTTGTGTATGAGCGTATTTTTGCACACCGATTATTTCAACAATGTTAGGTAAAATTTATCCAACCAAAATAGTTTTCTTTGAAATAAACAGCTCCGGTTTTAATTAAGATCTCAAAATTATTTGAAAAACTTGAAATACATGCATTGTTTTCAAAGGTTCCATTCTAACCGATTTATTTATTAAGCTTTTGGAGTTTCACCTGGAAGAAACAAAGTTGAGTAAGAGCATGGAACCACGTATAAAAATATTTTAATCTACTGCTTTAATATCAGTGAAGCGTTTGCCATGCAGTCAAGCTGTAAAATATGTATCTGCATTAAGATGCAGCAATGTAAGCATATTAAAAGAAGTTGGCTTCAGACTTTGGGACAAAAAAAGCCTATCGACAAAATGTGTGCATGCATAAATGCATACATACAGTACGTGCATATAAAATATAAAGGTCTAAACGCGTTTCATGCACAGTGCAATAGTTAGATGTAGTCGAAACTGGAGTGAAAGAAACTCGACATTACATTATTACCAAAGGCCTTTTGCCTTACAGCACCTTAAACTCATTCTCTTTAAGCTAAAGAGTTCCATTTCTCATTACACTTTGTGAATGTGCCTGTGTGTGTGTATAGTAATAGTATAGATGAGGAAACGTTCATTTGATTTTCGGGAAACTTGGCTGTCTCACTTTGACTTTGATTGCTTGGCCTGTGACTCCTTCTCCATTTTTTTCTTCCTTCTCTCTCTCTCCCTCTACTCCTTTCCTTTACCTCCCTTCCAGTTGACTCCGTTTGAAAAGGAAAAAAATTCTCCTTAAGTGAGGCAAGTGTAAATAAAAGGAACGTGGAGAAAAATAAAAGGAAAACGAGGAGGATGAAGAGAGGAGGAGAAGAAGTGAGCTCAACTCTCAAGTTTGAGTCGGAATTGAAGCTATTGTTCAACCAAAGAGTTGGAGAGTTGAAGTTGGAGTTGGATGTGTAGTTGGGGCTTGATCTGGATCTTTAAGATCGAAACCCTTTCGCCTTGTGCCTTCACACTTCCTACTTTTATATATCTTAGCAAACGTAGACGAGCGAACCAAAAAAATCCAGCTTATATTTTATACCCCTAATATTACTTTTTTCATATATATACATTGATATCAACAGACTTACTGACTGTACAGCAGCAGACGATTAGTTTAGATCCTGCAACTAACTTGTGTGTGTTGGTGGTGGGTGGTTGGCTGGTCTCAGGAAACTTTTGCCGTATATTGTACAACTTTGAAATGAAAATTATTAGGAAAAAGGCCAACTAGAGTGATTGGGCTAAGGTTAGGTTTTCGCTCAAGCTAGACAATATTAGTAGTTTCAGCCTCAGTTTCAGCTTCTTGGCTTATTTTCGTTTTTTAAAGCAAGGGAGATTTTTTTTTGGAAGTTAAGTTGAAAATACGTAGAACCTTGTCTAAATATGATGTGTATATGCATGGAGTACATACTATATAGGATATGGATATGGATACGGGTACGACGTTATCCTAATGCTAATGCTAATACAACTGTTAAAATGTACACGACCCAACTCCAAAATGAGGATTCAGATGATGATTGATTATAAATTGATTGTTTTGGAGCTTTTCTATGTACTTTGTAGCAAGATGAGTGGAGTCCTGAGACTACAGACAAAGTTCGTGGCTCTCTCTTTAAGACTCACAGTCTCATGTCATGTCAAGCTAACCCAAGTCTTGCCAGTCAACTAAAGGAAATGAGCATCTTTTTACACAAACAAGGAGAAAAGTACAGAAAGAGAAAGAAGTGGCATAAAAAAGCACACACGGAGGCCAAAGCATCAGTAAGAAGAGTCGCCACCGCCATCTCTTGACATTTTCTCATTACCCAGAATTCTTGAGCAAAACGATTAGGCATTTTTACAGTGTTTCGCATTTTTGCATGTAGAACAAACAAATAAATTTTTTCCTCAATACCAAATATTTTCTAGCTTTAGAATATATATTTCTAAATGCAGACAAAGGAAAAGGTGACATAAAGGCAGCAAGGACCAATGTACACCAGACGTTCTTGTATTACACCAGGAGTGTGTTTTAACAACCAAAATAAAATGACAGTTGGACACATGCAATTTTAACTATCGTCAAAACTATTACAGGACTAGTTTTTGCAGTGTATATACATAGCACACATGTAGAATCATCCTCTGATATGAGATGGTGGGACGAGTGATATATGTAGGAAAAATGGCCTATAAAATCTGAGGCTCTGGTCCCTCGCTCAGCAGGACGCTTTGCTCTTTTATTGTTGAGCAAGGTTTGAGGTTTTACGGTGACAGAACCAGAGCCAGAGAAAAGGATGAGGACACAAAATTCAGTGGAGCTATTAAAAATAAAGTAAAAAAGAAAGGGAGGAAATTTTCATTCCTCTTTCTCTCTCTCTCTCTCTCTCTCTCTCTCTCTCTCTCGATCTTCACTTTAATCCTGAGCGAATTGCGATTTCAAACGTGAATGCGAATGTGACTGTGAATGTGAGGAGAGTGTGGACTGTGGACACTTCTTTCTCGTTTTCAGAGTCGAGCTGCTCGTATGGTTAACTGTAAAATGACAATGAAAGAATGGTTAAATGGTTCAAGTGAGCCTCTTTCTTTATTGTGCTCCAGATCCAGATAGCAAATACACTCTCGTCAGTCGACACTTTATACACGACTGCTATTATGATTCTCTTCTATTACGACACCATTAAAAACCAAAAGCGGACAAAAGCTTAAGCTTATTTCAGCATTTACGTTCAGACTTGCACACTATTTCATAGTTCAAAACGGTGTATGGTTATACATACTCTATATGCTATGTACAATTTTCATGGGTTCGTTTATTCGTTCATTCGCTCGCCCTTTTTCGGCGTGTAATACCATGAAAATAAAGTTGACACGGTGACTGCTGTGACTGCCGGCAATCGCACCTTTATCTGCAAATCGCATGAAAAACGACTCGCATCTTGTTCATTACAGTTACAGTAAAAGAAAGGTTGATGGGGAACATTTCATTACGGCAATATATATATATATATATATTATCAAGTCAAATTGTAAATTGCTGGTGGGAAATGAGAGCACAGTTTGTGACCACGTTTTGCACAGATTTTAGCTTGCTTATAGGAAATTCATATGTACCAGGGACAATTTCAGCTGATGGAGTTTTTTTATCTATTTGTATTATAGTTAAATCTGAAGGGAAAGTGAAAAGGATAGAAGTGACATTTAGAACCTTTTAACTTTCATAATATTTTGCATGAAAATGAAGGGGAGGTCAATAATGGTTAGTTAATAGCTTGCCATATGTTGCGTATTGTGTATGGCATGGAGCTTATTTTGACATTTGGACAACTTTTGAGTTGTGCTAGAGGGACAAATGTGCGTAAATATTTGCATATGCGTGTAGATTTTTTTATGACCCAAAACTTTATGGTGAACATTAAAAAGCTGGAAATTATATACACATTTTTCGAAAGAGAATCAATAAAAGTCTCGGATTTTGTCAGTACTAACTATATGCTGTGTGTAAATAGATTACTGATGGAGAATAAACTTGATTTTAGTTATGTCTCATGTCGTATGCCTTTTGTCCCACAAACTGATGTTCTGTATACGGATTTGATTTTGAACACATTTTTTATGCATTTTCCAAGGAATATGTATATTTTAAAAAGGATTTATGAAGGATGATGGTAATTCCTCAAGAGATTTGGGCAACTCAAAAATCTTCACGTGTTGAAGCTAAAAGTTGGACGGGAGCCATTTGTTGAATTTATGTTGTTTGCTTATTTGTATATTTGAACTTGAACTTGATGAGGCTGTTGAAGGATGTCCCGGGCGTTAATGACCGTAAACCGACACAACCAAAAACCAAACCTAACCAAGTCATAACGCACAATTTCCTTCACGAGCTTAAATTAGAAGTCCATAATATTCGTGTTACAGGAATCGTGTGCATATTTTATATTATAGTTCTAGGCGTCAGTGATAATACATACTCACACTCCTTCATTGCTTTGCTCTCATTAACACTAATTGCCGGGCACTTACCACGGCCTTTAATTAAACGGCGTGAGAGTGGTGCATGACAATGAACTACTCTTCAAATTTTTAATATTATATGTAACTACTTACTGTGCGTGCTTACTGTTTGAATCACCATGGTTTCGACGAGTATAAACGTTTAAGCATACAAGCGTTATTTAAATGTCATTTGAACCTAATTCTTCAAATTTAGAGCATGTAACATTTAGAACGTACAAAATTTCCAAAATAGCTCTGAAGCGTGCACAACTCTTGAAAGCTGATAGAGCTGGTAGTCCCGGACTCATAGTGTACACATACGTATTTCATAATTACACTAATTAAATTATAGGGGAACCAACAAACCTAGTAAAGCGCTACAGTTAGGTAACATATTTGCATTTTCATACAGTTCTGCGTGCTCAAAATACATGCATAACGATGAATCCAGAAATACCTACAAAATAAGGTTCACCGAAAACGTTGCTTATTAAAAGCTGAACGCGTTTATAACAACTGGACACAAAAACTTTGTTTCTGAAACTGAATTTTTACTGACATTTTTTTCAGCAACGTTTCATCGTAAACTTTTTAAGTCACAGTTTATTAAAATGACGATCAATGTTAAATTTGTTGCCTCTCCATTTTTTTAAACGACTTTCCAAGTTTTAATCCTGCAATTAGTTAGCTACAAGCTCTGAACCTCCGGTACTTACAAATTTACTGGTGAACCTCTACGTCTCCGCTAGCTATCTTGAAAATACCAGTGTAATTGAAGACAGCTGAATTTTCCATGCAGCTTATCCCTACGAATTTTTCATATTTAAGCTCTTTTTCCAGCCGAAGGAACTTAGACAACATTTTTCTGTTTTTTTGTTGATCTTGATATGGCTTCAACGTGCTCATCGTGCGATTTTGTATGTAACTTTAATAACTGCTGTTATACTTACACAGTGATAAATACCTATATTATCGGGATAAATGCACGCATATTAACTGTTATGTATGCATATTTGCCCGCTAAGTGAATGTTAAGCACACAAAAAAAACCCACGGGGCGGTTATTTACACGTGAACGTGCATACGGGATGAATATTCGCGTATATTTAATAATGTTACATATTTTTCTCATATAAAAAGTGAGACGAGTGGTGAACCTTAAAGTCAGTTCAAAGGGGAATGAAAATGGGAAGCCCAATCAGAAAAGTCAGACAGAAGCAACTTTTGATTTGGTCATTATGCTCATTCGTACATAAGTACTGTGTATCACGACAATATACATACAGCCAAATCGCCAAGCTCTTTAGTGACTGAATATCAGTACCGTGTGGACAAAATCCAGTTCACTATATACATAATATACCATGATAAATACATGTACACATACACAAGAACGTATTTCCAGGCATATATTGTATTGGTATTTGTATTGTGTTATATTGTAGTTGTTCTTGATAACCAAATCAAGGAGCTGGACTTGAAGTTTGGGTTCATTACACGCTCAGCATTGACACTGCTCCTGTCATTTGATTTGGTCAGCCGTCAGTTCGTCTCCTCCGTCTCACAGGCACTTTTATGGCTTCAATGTATATGCTCAACTGTCGTGAGTTAGTTGCGGCCTGATACTTGCCATGGTTTGATGACTTGGGTTTGAGCTCTACCCAAACTCCAATCTTGCAACAAACTAGAACCAAGAACAACTAATCAATGACCAACTGCTGTGTGTATATGTATGTGTATTTTTGTACATGTATACATAAAATACCCCAAACTTACGAACGTACTGGCCTAAAGGTGCATTGTTATATTGTGTATAATTCAAAGTCAAACAGTATTACGTAAGAAAACATACGGCAAGTTGTTATGTATTGTATGTACATAGGCATGTTCCAATGATATATCACATATCAAATAGTTGTACCTCCACGTTTTACCATCGACAAAACTACAAATCAAGTTTGTCGATTTCAAATTCCAATAGGATACCGAGAGAGGATGGAAAATCAAAATACAAACCAAACCATTGTTTGTCGTTCATTCTCCGGCATCTTCCTTTTCTTCTTCTCTTTCTCTATACCTTCTTCAGTTTGTAATGAAGGGAAGGCTGCGGATTTTGTAATTTTGTGGTCAGCTCAATCGCTGCCTCTCTCACCGTCTCGCTTTTCTGTGGAATTTAATGACGGACAGACTCATTCAATGCAAACACATGTGTGCGAGATGCATGCATGTATGTAGCATAAAGCGGAATATAAAAGACAAGTAAAAACCTTAATACTGAGTTTCAGTATTCAATCTGGATCTACAGAAGCTGATGTAAGTTGGAGTTTGTAGTTTGAATCAAAGTCAAAGAAAGTATGCAAAATGAAGGGACGAATCAAAGTCAAGCGAAGGAAAAGCATTACATTTTTTCCATTGTTCGTATTCATCTTGGCTTCTCTTTCGTTTTTGTCTGCTTCTTGTTTTGATTGTAGACAAACAAATACATGTGAAATCCGCCGGTCGAATAAATATGATACCGTGTACTTTTTCATGTAAATTAAACATACAAAAGATGGTTAGTAAAATGTATTCCACATCCACGGATGCTAGAATGGATGTATCGGAAGATATGAAGTATAAACTACGTTACAGAGGTTATATGTACATACGCATAAACTTTGTTGGCTAGCAATACTATTGACGAATTAATATGCTTGCTAAATGCTTTTAAAATCAGGTTTTAATGTGTCATTCCTTGTCGATTTGAAATGTGACTCTCCCATACATGAGTTTTGTGTCAGATGTATGTATGTATGTATAATGTATACAGATGCAGAAGTGCATAGCTACAGTGTGTAAAAAATATGTACATACAATTTACAAGCCAGTTTTTTTAACTATAACTCTCATTCTTATCGACTGTCGTCATCGCCACTGTGCTGTTCTGTATTTAAGCACAATGAAGTGGAATGAAAACTCAAACGAAACCGGACTAAACCAAGCCAAAACAGAGTATAAAAGTAACTATCTGTGCGACAGCTCCTGTTTCACTTCTGGAAAGCCACAAGTCACGATCAAAAAACTAAATGTTGATGATTGATGAATTGATTGGAAGAAACTCTACCTATATTATTTCTCTGTATATATGTATTCTCTCCCTTATAACTAGCCTTTTGTTTTGCAAAACATTACAGTTGAACCTTCTTCATAGTTCCAACAGTTTGTTATTTTCCAAAAAATTCAAAGACTCATTCCAAAAGAATTTTGTTGATAGTTTTGAACAAATATTGTAGTGTGAAATTGGATCCACGATAAATTTTGTCTATAAAAATGCAACCCGCGGAGAACCGTCGGGATTATGACAAAGTTCTCCTAGTGTTTTATGTAATAACTGTGTAAATTGTTTGTACATTGTACATCGACACAAAGAGTTGCGGTCGGCATCTGTGGCAATATAGGCATGTGTGGACTGTGTGTGTACTAGTTATACAAATAAAAGCTGTAGAACACATGAGATACTCAGACTGTAATAAACTTTTCTCTCAAAGCTTAAGCTCAAGGCTCAATGCATAGGTACTTATCATACGAGCCCGATTCGATTAGTTAATATTCATAGAATGTAAATGGTAAATATGAAATTATAAAATACAACAACAATTACTACAACTACAATGATACAAAAAATTGGGTATCATAATCATACCTCTATACAAATTGACAAAGAATGAACACACACACAGTCATACACAAAGCAGAATGAAGAGAGCACGACAAAAATGACAGGATGAATTTAGTGGTCGGAGTGCTCGAATCGTAAATCAATGTCATGTCAAGTCATTTCCCTTTTGTCCGATCTCTTTCTCCCTCGTGCTCTCTCTCTCTCCATCTCTATTTGTCCTATTCATTGACCAAAAACTTAAAACCAAAATAATCAGATGAATATTAAGTAAATAATTCTAGATTTCTCAGAATTTCTCAAATGATATACGGTCATCATTCGCTACGTGTGTACAATGTATACGTACATTGTACAGCTTTCTTGTTCATAATATGCAGTTGGTCACTCACACTCTACTTTTTGCTTTATTCTTTCTCTGCAGTCTCCACTGCCCTTTCTTCGTATAGTATGACGCATTCGTCCAGGTACACTTTAAAACTTATAAAAGTACCGTGTACTATATGTACATAATTTGTATTTATATTTATATACACATATACATACACTTTGGTGAATTAGTATGGAGCATGCATTCCAATTTACATTTACATTTTCTGCTACGTCTTTGTCGTTCGTTCATCCTGCGTATTTATTATTATTTTTTACACTCTATGACAAATTCTGACCATGCTATTATGATGACGATCTGAATACCATTGACTGGATTTTACGTCGGAAACGTTGTACAAATTGTCAAGCTCACTTTGCTAAGTTTCTAGTTTAAGTTTAAAATAAATCATCCTTAGCGTTTGTGTGTTACGACGTTTTTACGCAATCTTACAAAAAAATGGAAAAGAAATAAACCAAACTGCATGGGAAACTTGTGCTTTGCAGCTGAAAATTGTGGAAAGCACCATTAAAATTAAAATTATTCGCTGTAGATACCGTAAAATCTGAAATAGTGCTGCACTCTTGAATAGCCATCGATTTTACATACTTTCTATGGCTAAATTTTGAATAGTACGGCATGCTTTACTATTTCAGATTTTACGGTATTTCAAATTCATATACATAATACAATGATATTGATTAACAGAAGAGTGAAATCAGTCAGAAAATCGGAGTGGTTTACAGCATTTCTATATTAATCCCAGAACAATGAAAAATGAATTCATTCCACAGATATTTCCTAGTATTTAATATGAAATAAGAAATAGTGCATTAAAATAATCTGTATATTGGGGAAAGGGTTTGATATCGACCATGTCGATATGAGTGATATGACAGAAGGAATTCGAATTTGATGTTGGCGTCCACATCAAAAACAAGACACGTCACACATCCCCCTATTTTGATTTTGATATTCTGTCAACGTCCTCTCCCTCTCTGCTTTCTTTTATTCCTTCTTCCCTCCCTTTCCTTTCTCTGTATTCTTTACTTTACAGGACATGCATAGGGACAAGCTAAGAACGGACCACATAACATCCATCAGCGCCAAATACTAATATTACTTTCTGAAATAAATGAAAAAGAAGATTTGCATAAAGACTGCATCTTGCAAGCTGCCTGCATATATTATATTTTGTGTGAGCTTTCAATCGAAAAATGAGGCAATAATCGTCCTACAAACTGGAAGTGACGTATCGATACGATGACAAAGTTTATTTGGGACTAGACCATTGTTCACTGCAGTTCCTTTGATTCTTTTGTTGAATTTAGGCTCATTTTAATACAACCGTTAGAAAATAATTCTTGCCAACCAATAGTCTTTTTTGTGGGTATTCACAACTATTGCTATGTGTATTTTATTGAATTTGTAAATTTACGCGGTTTCAACTTTTAAAAATGAACTGAAATAAACTGTTATAATATCTTATCTGCGTTTTAAATTTTGTCGTTGACTTGGTGACTTTTGATAATTTTCTCTGTGTAAGCTTAGTAGTTCGAAGAAAATTTACCCTGTTAAGCTCTATTTTCACGACAAAATTACCCATGGCAAAGTACCTATGGGTATCACTAACCATAGGCAATGACAATGAAAACGCAAAATTTACCTATACGTAAGCATGAAAACACAACACTTACCCATGAGTAATTGCTTACAT
>JAQIVE010005236.1:0-13201 GCA_034698285.1 Sminthurinus bimaculatus | reverse complement strand
CCTCCCTCCCTCCCTTCCTTTCCTGACTCATTCTCTCTCGGAAAATGGAGAACAAGAGAAAGAAAAGAACAGGAGCAAAACAACAAAAACAACAACAGCCGTCCTTTCACGCGGTTCTTTCTCCAGCCCAAACCCCGACCAAAATCATAGCCAACAGACAACAAGGAGGATAACACAATGCTGTCGGCTCCAAAAGTATATATTTGGATTGGATTGGAAACAACAGGAGCATATGTCCTCTGTCTGTATGCACGACAAAGACAAAGTCATTGTATGCAGCTAGGGCTTCCGGAGTCATCATCCATATCATCACGGTGGAGCCAAGAACAAGTAGAAGTAAAAGTAGGAGCGAAAGTAAAAGCAAACTAATGTAATGGGGGAAAGAAGGGATAAATTCCTAGCAGCTATCTAAATGTATTGTACGTATGTATATGTATATGCATTGTATTTTGGACTTGGGGATGGAAAGTCTCTCACCGGATCCATTGCAATCTCCAGTCCTTTGAGAGAGACGGGGATGAAGGAAGGAAGTGAGTAAACTCAGGATGAGGACGAGCAAGGGAATGAGAATGGAAATGAGAAGAAACAACAACGGACTATTAGTAGACAGTAGACAAGGCAGCAGCAGCAAAAGGCTCAGGAAGCATGAAAGTTTGATGGAAACAAGGAATTCATCAAAGAACCCCCAAACCCGCCCACAAATCCACCAAAGGCAGGAAACGAGGAAAGGAGAGTAAAAGAGGGGACGCTTCATCCCGTCAATCACATAACAATCTTTGTTCCCCCTGTACTAATACAAAATTACTTTTAAATCCACAAAAGCACAATGAGGGGGAGTCAACTAATGGCAAAACCGTAAATTACATCACAACTTCATCATCAAGTTGTGTAAATTTGATCATTCTGTTATGTACGTATTCACACTGTAACACTGTGATATACTGTAAAAGATATTTTGTATCTTTTACAGTATATCTTGATTTTGGGAGCTTTGGTATAAAAATTATCAGTGCCATTTTGTTATACATGTTTTATTGTGAGAAAATGTGTTTTTTAATTGTTTGTGTCAATAAAATTTTATTAAACATGGAAAACGTTCTTTGTGCCTTTGATTTGATCCCGAAAGAACTAGATTCTTTCCCCTTGATATGAGTATTTATCATTGTCAAGCTTTGCCGGTGGTACAAGTGGCCAGGTCTTCCGTCTGTCCAGCAGTTTCCGGGATGGTTTTGACTATGACCCACATAAATTCAAAGGAAACGTGTCTGACCAGCATGTATGTATAATGTATAGAGTAGAAGAATGGAATTTTGAATATTTTACATCATCTTACTCGGAAAAGAAAGATCAAGTAAGAAGTATACATGTTTAATATATAACAAGTGGGTCATTTTCCCTGTTTCCGAAGGCCCATTATTCATAGATTATTCATCATAAAAGTCAAAAGTCTTCATCAGATAGTCATCTTGTGGAGCAGGAGCAGGAGCAGGAAAGCGATTTGCAAACTGTACAGTATACAATGTGACCATACAAAGCATGTTCCGCGAACCGTCACCATCATTCTATTCTCCTTTCCTGTCCGGTCCGGAGAATGGAATGGACACATTTAGAAAAATGCATATTTTTATGCGGAAAATATGAGGCAGGCATCAGCTTCCGCTTTTGAGAAAAACGAGCCTGAGTTCGCGTCCGGTCCACACATTCTCAATTTTCTTCCTGTCTTGTTACTCGCCAACGTTGTTTTGTGCACATCTGTCTTGTTGTTGTCATAAGTAGGTTGTAAATTGTATATTATGCAAAAAATAGGCCATTTATCTAAAATCTGACCTGGTATAACCATCCAATCTTTTGTTGTGCCGTGTCCTGCGTCCTTTGTTTGCTCACGGAGTTGTGGTCAGTTGAAGGACTGTAAAGCTAATAAAATCGTCGTCAGCTTCATCGTCAACGTCAACATCAGCGGTTACCGGACAAGTAGCGAGGAATTAAGATGAATGGTGTATGCATAAAAATATATTTAAATTTAGGCACTAAAACGTCCATGAGACCAGCTTTTGAATAAAAATTTGCTTGGCGATTTACTTTGTAAAAAACAGTGCTTTGTGTCAGAGTTCGCAAATATCTTGTGAATACAGTCATATTATGTAGTTGACCTACATTTAAGACGCTTAAATGGGTTTGACTTATGTTTTTCCGTCAAAAGATGAGTCTTCTTCTTTTAAAATCTTTGTATTCTTTGTATTTTCATATGCTACTTGAACTTGCTCGTTCATAGTTAGCATTGTCATGGTTTATAATGCAAATTTATTTTATTCATTTCATTCTTCAGAAAAAAAAGAACTAAATGTTGTCATGTGTGGCTGGCTTTTTGTGCGCACGACAACGTAAGATGACTTAAAACGTAAAAAATGACCATTTTTTTGCATCCCATTTTTCATATTGTAATAGGCTTGCAAATTTTGTGCAAATATTTTGAACTTGTTCAAATCCTCAATTTACGAGTGGTAGAATACCGACAACTTTTGTTTGTTGTACTGTACTTGCATAAAATGTGGTGTAGGCTCACATTATATCCAGTTTTTAAAAAACCATATCCGAGTAAATGTATATCTAATGTATAAACTTGTAAAGAATGCAAACTTACGCTCTTGAAGATTGCAAATCCATTCTACCTTTGACCCTTGACTTTTTTGACAGTCGTCTATGTACATATTTGTACGATGAATTGACTTTTGAATATTGAATTATGTCCCTCAATTTTTTGACTGCACATGAATGTCCTTATACACTTGTACATATAAGTACATGTCTTTAGACTAGATGGGCGTCAATCCAGGAAATATTTCCTTCAAAAATAATATTTGCCCTAGCTCTTAGAATATTGAATCGATTTGGGAGACTACGCCTCCACACACACACTATTGAATCCTGACTTTGTGAGCACACGAAGATGGAACGACGTCGTCTGGGATTTTGACGAAATATTTATCATCTTTAGCATTAGCTTTATAGAATACATTGTACAATGTATGCATGTATGTATGTATACTTTATACATAAAATCCTTTTCCGTCTGATGGATACTTTTTCTTCAGCTTTCCCATCCAACCCAACCTGACTTTGACTTTGACTCTGACTTTCTTTCTCAGTTACTGCAGCAAAATCCAGCTGGAAAATGCGTAGGTAAGCTGAGCTTGATCGTGGAGATACTTTGCCATTCACTCGTCCTCGTCCTCGTCTCCGTCCAGTGGAACCATTTGGAATTCGCAATTTGCTATTTGCTATTCTCCACGTTCATATATTACATACTTATAGAGCCATCGCCATCTCCATCTTAACCCACATCCACATCCACATCCAGTTCCAAAACTAGATCCGCATCTAGATCCACCTTCACCTAATACTTCGTCCACCCAGGACCAAAAAGACGACAACGAATACGAGGAGTACAACGAGGACATTCAGAAATGGGAATGGCCAGGCCATTGACAATAAGAGTAAGAGTAAGAGTAAGAATAAGAGTGAGCGTAAACGTAAATGTAAGGTGGATGTGCTTAGCGGGATAATGTGTCGGTAGTCGGTAGTTGTACATACATAGCCCTATTCCTACTCCTATTCCTAGTCGATGATAATCCCAAGAATTCAATTAGAATACTGGCAGGAATCTTTCCCTGTCTCCCTTGGGACTTTTCTCAATGGTTCTCTCTCTCTCTCTCTCTTCCTCGAATGAGCCAACTTTGCTTTCAACAACCTTTCTCTCTCTCACATACACAGACGTCAACACACACACACACACACACATGTAAAACTCTCAACATTTTAGATTTGAAGCATCCTGCAACTCGATCCACATCCGCACACACACACACAGATACATGCATAATATACAAAGTATCTATCTATACATAAGGCTACACGTCTCTGAATTGAAAGCTGGCACTGCTGTGCACTGTGCACACCCGGAGAAAGGTATTCGATCGGCGTCGTAGGCCTACTCGAATTTCTCATGTTGCAGTGTTCAGTTTGATGGTGAGTCGTGAGCATGTAACATTTTCAATGTATGTATGTATCCAAACGGTAAACGACTTGCCTGGACCTCTTTTACACATTCTTTACGGTACTATAAAACAGTTAGATATGGTTTTTGGCATGCCCTCCAACAGAGAAAGAAAGTCACTTGACGCCGCCGACTTTTCTTTCGCTGCTCCTTCATATAATATATGTATTTTATGTGTGTATGTGTGTTCTTGCAATAGAGATTTTTGAAAATGTGCAGGTTGAAGCACATACACATACAGTCAATAATGATGAAGGTAGATGCTATGGGATGTGAGAGTCAGAGTCAAAGTCAAAGTCAAGTATAGATAAACTGTGTAGAGGGGAAACTTCACAACTATCCTGTATGTGTATGGTGTATGGTGTATGTGTGTGGGAGAAAGTAGGAAGTTGTGGAGAATAGGAAAGAAACTTGTATATGTATGTATGTAGGATGTAAAGGGAAAGAGCGCTGAGCATACTTATCACTCTCTTTAGCGCGAACGGTGAGCGGTGAGCAATGAGCGAGGAGTGGAGTGTTTGGAGTCAAGGAGTTTTTCAAACGAGTTGTTAGGAAAAGCTGACTGCTGGTCGTCGAGCTGTAAAGTAGAGGTAAAAGTAAAGTGAAAGTAGGTGCACATGGGGGTAGGAGAAGACGAAAGTATAGGGGAAAGTCGTTGCCATAGTCGTATAGATGGTCGTATCCGTTTCAAAATCTTTCTCATAATGATTCCTTCGTCTTCTTCTTCGTCTTCGTCTTCTTCCTCACGCCTGCTCTTCTGCTGTTCCTCCAAAGGGAGGAATGAACTGACTCTTTTTCTCCATCCTACCTTTCTTGCTTCTTCTTTCTTCTCCTGCTCTTGGACTGCTTTATTTAAAACATCTTATCTCAATCTCATACTTTTACTCTCTTTTTTCTTCACCTTTCTTCCCTCCCTTTCTCGTCTCGGTTTTTTGGTTGAGAGTTGAGATGTGCGTGGCGTTGCCTTTACTCTTTCTTTTGCTCTAGCTTTGGGCTTTTGGCGAGAACACTTAAGATTTCTGTGTAGTAAAAGTAAAACTCGTGAAAAAACCTGACTGACTTATATTTTCTCGCCAACTTTCCACCGCCTTCGAGTACATAGTTTCATATGTGGAGTAGAGTAGTGAGATTTTCCAGGGTCCATGATGGCAGTTAGACTCGTACGTGTGAATGAAAAACTGGAAATTTTTTATATAAGAGTTTCAGGGTGCATTGTTCTTGTTCTTGCTATTCTTTTGTCCAGTATATCCCATATACAATATAAAGTATACAAAGTTTATAAACTATAAACATATAATATATAGGCTATTTAGGTTCAATTGAAAGTTGAAAGTTTTGGGGATTTCGGTTAGTTTTAGTTTATGCGTGGTCCATATTCCCACCCGCTCTATGGAAAAACTGGAAGGCAATATGGAAGAAAAGTAGATAGATATACATACAGCTATAGATTCTCTTAAATTATCGGACCAGCAACCTACGCCTTGAATTTTAAACTACGGCATTGCCCTTTCCCACTAATAAAAATAGTATATTGTATCCACCGTGAAACCGATCTTGTTGAAATCACTTTTCCTTTTTTTACTCTGAAGTTGTGGAGCATATCTGTATGTATGAAACTTGATATAAATAACGTGGTTTAAAACTTTTGTATTCAATTCAGGGCGTGCGCCCACTTGCTGTTCAACTTTTGAGCGTGTTTACATTTTTATCCTTCTACGTTTACCGCCTGGTTTATTTTATCAAGTTTGGTATACTTTTTACTTTTGTAATATGATGAGGGTTTTATGTTTTCGATAAAACACTGACGTAATATGTTAAGGCTTGATAAAACTTGATGAAAAATTAGCTGCAGTAAAATCACTAAGATAATCGTCAAAAGAGCGGGAAACAGATTTTGAACAGTACAGATTACAGATACAAAAATATATGGAGCAATATAAAGTCAAAATATGAGTAGACTTTTTACCGGTTTTTTTCCAGGCAGCATGGTCACTGACTAGAGGACTGGAGGATAATTCATACCCGCCATATTAGTTGGCTCAGCTTCCTCATAAAGGTGAGTGACTTTTAGCCACAGAGAGTAGCCAGAGTGACTGATTGTGAGTGAGGGACATGGCATGGAAAGAAGATGAAGATGAAGCTGGAGAAAAAAGAAAAATACTGCCGACTGCCAGAACTCCTGACGACCTTATCAATCAAAACGACTTAACTTGATGCTCTTAGCTTAAGCTAACCTCCACCTTTACAAAGACGTTTGATACTTATGTATATTGTATATAATGTACCTTTACTTTCGGAGACATCTGTATTTGTGTCTAATGTATTCTTGTACAATAGTACGATAGATTTGAGGCAAATGCGGGGACGGGCAATTGGTTGAAATTACACCGACGATGAGGCTGGAAAAAGCGCAAGTTGACTTGAGTTGTCCCGATAAAAAAAAGACGCGGGAAGAACGAATTAAGACTACACATGCATATTGCGTATAAGTTTATGTAATACAATACATAATACGTACAATACGCTACTGGTAAATTGGTTGGGATAAAAAAGCTGAAAATACGACAGAAATGAAAAATCGGTGATGCTTGCCTTGATACACATGTACAATGTACATTTATACAAGAAGCTTAATGTCATCTTATTATGTATGTATGTACGTGATTATATCAGCATTCTATTTATGTACGTTGAATTTTGTATTGTAGTTGTCATCCGTCCTTTTTTATTTGTATACGTACTCCATTTTGTGGTTTGATCTGCCTGTAGCTTCGTGGTTCTTCCTCAAAAACTCAGACCTCCGATTGGATTTTTACCTCTTTTTTCCCTGTCTTTTCTTTTTTGTACGTCTTCTATTTTTCATGCATATGTTTGTCGTGAAGCCTTTTTTGCGACTTATTTTTATGAGGATGAAATTGAAGATGAATCCCTTCAACATTTGACCCATAACCTTTTACAGTCACTTCCGTTCTCTGTATAACTGAATACTTCGACAACCAGCCAGCTTATTTTTATCAGCTATGCACGTCAAAATATCGAAATAAGAGCAACATCACGAGGGCTATAAATAATACAAATCATCAAAATAAAAAACTTTTTAGCATACAGTTTTTATTGATTTTTGCCAAAATTTCTGTCAACCTTTGACTTTTTCCTATGAATAGTAAAGGCAGAAAACAATAAAGTGTCACACCTCTGTAACTCAATGTAAAGTAGTAGGAAACGGCCGTTTTTAATTCAATGCTATGAATTGACTTGACTTGATTTTACACAGTGACATTCGATACCTTTTGGTATGTAATTTAAACATATTACATTTGCCGGGAAAGTTTGTATAAATTATGCATGGGCCTCAGTTAAACATTTTTACTTGCTCATTCAGAGTTATCCAAAGTTGTTTGGTATCCACGTTTTCTTTTACCTGATTTCATGTTTGGGTAACAAGGTGTACATAATTCTCCTCTACACATACCTGCAGTAGATTTATACGGAAATGTACTTACACTTTTTATAACCTGAAGATGACTGCTGCTAGTCTCAACGTGGAGTTTCTATATATTAGATCTCACACTGGAGTCTCTCTCGTCGTATCCAGCAACCTATTGTGCATTTGACAGAAGCCACTTCAAAAACCCGTATGTGAAGATCAGCTGGGCTCTTTATCAGTACCGTACAGTTATTCACGAAGCCATGTGTAATGTTTGTGTAAACGATATGCGACGCATTGCTGCTAAATCTTGCAAAAATCAAAGTTTAGCACAAGTGTTTTTGACACTGTTGATACACGGGCTTGTTGTACAGCCGTAGTCACGTTCCATTAATCTCATGTACAGGTTCTTTAAAAGGGTTTAAAAACGGAAATTAAAAAATAAACGACCCTATAAAATCAAGTTTTTATTTCCAAAAATCACAGGAATACAGTCATAGTATGATTGACAATGTATTTACAATTAGTAGTCAATTGTAAAATAAAATTCTCAATTAATCACTCGAGTCTTCTGGAATTTCTGGAGCAGTAAGCCGAATTAAGTTGTAGCTACATTGCCGACAAAGAGGGCACTGATGCAAGCCAGGGTCATCCTCCTCCTCTTCAACCTTATTGCTCCAACTCTTCAAACAGTGTGCATGGAAAATGTGATTCGTACATTGGCGGCCGTCTAGCCGGACAATTTGGCCGGAAAGTGGGTCAAGGCAGATGGCGCAGTTTGTAGTTGTTGTTTGTAACATCTATAGAAAAATTATCAAGGAAAATTTCTTTGTTTCCACGGGTTGCCAAATATTGAAAAAAATATTAAATTGCCAAATATTAAAAATGTATTGGATTGTATTATTTTAATTCTGACTTGGTAAATCTGCCGCCGCTCAAGATGTAATTCAATGGCGACCATAATCCATGGGCCAACCAGGCAAAGAATCCAAAGGAAGAAAAGTAGGATAATGATCAAGTGCAAGATCTGAACTCTTTCAGGCGCCCCATGCATCACAGTAAACAGTTCACTCGAGTAGAAAATTACGGTTAAGACGTAGTCAGTGTTTTCCCTATGAATCGTATCATAGAAGTTATTGATGCATTTTTTAATTTCTTTATTAAACGGCCTCTCTTAACTACTTAAGTGTAGTGATAACTGATAGAAAATCAAAATTTACCGTTATACCGAAATAATATTGGTAAGGGTGAAATACTAATCGGATTGCTAAAAAATTTAAGACCAAAAAGTTGCGGTTAATTTCAATAGGCTGGTTTGCAATTGAAAATTAAAAACGAAAAAATATGGGTAAAGAGC
Source organism: Sminthurinus bimaculatus (assembly GCA_034698285.1). Classification (NCBI taxonomy): domain Eukaryota; kingdom Metazoa; phylum Arthropoda; class Collembola; order Symphypleona; family Katiannidae; genus Sminthurinus; species Sminthurinus bimaculatus. The sequence continues at coordinate 4,363 of JAQIVE010005236.1, read as the reverse complement.
CAGTTACGGCGGTTCAGACGTAATACGTATGTAATATTTGTTTCATTAATAAGAATAACCTTCTGGGATATCTGAGCCACTGAATTAAGTGGTCATTTTTCGGACTGACAACTAAAATGTCAATTTTGTTCTCCAGCTTTTCAACTCTGCCAATTCGATAGCGCAAAAATACCTGACCACTGTCACTGACGAGGAGTGCACTATATTCCAGGTTTCCCGCATTCTCCGCCTTTTCCAAGGGGTCATCCTCTTCGTTCTCCCATGAATTGACGAAGGGAACCCATCCCTCTAGTTTTTTAACCTTATTTTTACCCTGCCCCAAGACCGCAAGATCGTTGTTTAGTGGATCCGTCATTGTCTCATTCATTGTGTTGCGGTCACAAACATGCGATAAATTTGAAGTGACGGCAGTACTCTACAAATTTTTTACAAAATTTAAGAACGGTTATCCTTAGAATGACTAAAAACTTGTGTCCTTGAACCATCCAAAACCTTCCGCTCAAATGCAAATCGTTATTGAATTTTCATCGACAGAAAACTTTTGTATAAAATGCAAAATTGATCCATACCTCCCGACTCATATTAAGCTTTGAAATTTCTTCTGCTGGAGAAAGGAATGTAAACGGAACTTCCTGCAGAGTTTGGCCAGTTTCCTGATCAGTCACTTGAAAATAAACGTAAGGAAAGGGAAACTTTAACTGCACCGCCCGTTCATAACGTTCCGCTATACTGATCAGCCACCAAATAAACAAAGGTGAAGCAAAACGGAATAAAGTGATTATGGTTATTTGATCAAACAGCTTCTGTAATTGATCACCCCATAAAACCATTTTTTCTCGTAAAACTCCGTTTGTGTGTATAGATACTCAAATAAACTAAGTGCTGTAACGTTTAAATCCCTTTATAGTTTCTGTTCTGTGAATTCTGTGTTGGTCGGTAGATTGACAGAATCATAATAATGTGCAGCGATTTAAATAAATTGGACGATAAAACAGGTGGTTGATGACTAATGTAGTAAATATTATTATTGTGTTAAAAATGCAAGTTCAAGTTTGCGATAAGCCAAATTATCGGGACAGCCTCTAGAGTTTATCTACTCATTTTCAGTGGACGTTTGATGCAAATCGACACAAACCTATGTATGTATTTAGTATTTACACCATAAAGGCATTTTATACGTTTTGGCCACTATGTTTATCTCTGTGTCATGTGTCGCATTTTATTGTAGGTAGATCATAGTTTGCAATATTTAAATACAGCTGCATACATCTTTTGGTTAACCTTTTTTCAATAATAATCCTTAATGTAGGATAACACTATCGCATTTATTGGGGAAAATTAATGCTTGAAGAATCAGATTGTAGCATTTCATTTCAGACAAAAGATCTCCGTACAAGGAGAGCGTTGTTGCGGAAATATTGTAATTTGGGCCAAATCCCTTACAAAAAAATCTTATCAAAAAATCTCCGATTTTGACACGATTTTGGTCCAAAATCTTCATCTCAACTTTGATCAAGTTTTGATAAGATTTTCATGAATTGTCACGAAAATCACACCAAAATCTCATCATCTATTGTCAATCTTTTCCAATCTTATGAAAATTTCATGAGATTTGATAAGATTGACAATAACTGATTTTATTTAAAGGGATAATATAGTTTCGCTCTTATTCCTGGAATTTGGTCCATAAAAACGATGTAAAATCATGTCTACGGAAACTTTTGTTAACCTGTATGTTGAAGAAAAACCAAAATTAAGATAAAAAGTACGGCGTTCATAACGACAGCGTATTTATATGTACAATACTAGCACTCAAGCTTTCTCGTCGTGTATTTAAATACTGCATTTTACACGCATACATATGTATAGTGGAAATAACGAGTATGTATTTTCGGGAGACAGGTGACGTGGCGTAGCTCGTTAGTGTGTTTTAGTTGCCTCGTTTTCTCTTTCTCTCCTTTTCTCTCTCTCTCTCTCTCTCGACTTGATTAATTTACTCTTGTCGCAGCTCCTTCGTCGAGTGGGTGTGACACACATAGATGTTGAAAGACGTCTGACACGCTACGTGTGAGAACTATATTTCAAAGCTTCCTTCCTTCTTCCTTCATTCTTCTTCCACTCCTTTCCCAACTACATACTTACTTTTCTGCACTATATTTTTCTCGTCTTTCCAACCCTCAGCCCGTGCCTCAGTATCCGCATCCCTACCCGCACAAGAGCTATCGCTAAAGAACAAGAACTAGAACAAGAACCAGCAGCAACATGTAGTAGGAAATCAACATCAACGCACCAAATTGTATACACTCAACTTAAGCTCAAAGTAAAAGTAAAAGTGTATAACATAATATACATTATGCATAGAGGAAGACAAAGAGAACGGGGATAAAAGTAGGCAAAACATTGACTTGACTCGACTCGAGTTTACTTGACTTGACTTGGCTTGGTTTTTCCCTCTGATGTTTTCACTCCTTTTAGTCCAAGTCAAGTCAAGTTCACATTCACGTGTATTTCATGTACATACTGCACATGCATACATACACAAGTCCATATGCTAATATAGCAAGTTTAATGCTGTCGCTTGACTTTCTCTCCTTCCGCATACTATATGTATGTATGGCTAAATTGGTGTGCAGATACAGATAGACAGAGAATAATTACGCGTGTAAACATATAATATATTATATCGAGTTGAATTTGGCACACTCTTGCCGTGCTCACGAAAAAACACTTAATTTTCAATGCAGACGACATGCTGGCTGTTGTCTTTTGCCGTGTTTCCTTGCAAAGGAAAAAGAGTAGAGAGAGAGAGAGAGCGTCAATGACGTTTTTAATTAGGTGAATATACATACAAAGTTCCCCTTTTTTCCTGAACAAAGTTCATATCTTTAATCTTGTGAACAAACTCAAGTTTTATATGGGCTAAACTCAATGTGTCCCCTTTGCTCACAGACAGAGGATGATAGTAAAAGTGTCATTTACCCGAGTCTAGATCTATAGCAGTATACAAAGCTATATAAAGTGTTCCGCTATCATTATGAAAAAACATTTTTGAGCTAGATTACATCATATTTGTGCGGAGCTAAACCATGTTGACTCTCTTGCCTTTCCCTTGGCCCAACTTGCACTGGCACTGGCTTTCCCTCTTCTTCTCTTTTCCTTACTCTTTGGCGTTGTTTTGTCTTAATTTTCCCGAGTACAAAGTTAATTGATTTTCATTTCCTTATGGCTAAAGTTTTGCCTTGTGAGACTCTGTCTGTATGTGTATAATGTAATAGAGTATAGCATAGGATACATATCAGCGTCAGAGTCAAAGTCAAAGTCAAGAGTTCAAAAGTGGAAAACAGGAAGAGGGCAAAGCAAACCAACGCTGCTGTTGGCTGTACATTGTACATTGTACAATACGATACATGTGTAAAAGTATGCACAAGTCTCAAGTTCTGTGTTCCGTTTTCCTTCGTCATCCTTGCAGGTTCACGTCCTTCGTTCGTTCGTTTTGCAGTAGAGTATAGTGTGGCGTGGCAGTGTACTCTTGGGCACAAGTCAATTTTGTAGAATATTTTGTAAACAGTCTGTCAATTAGTCGTGGAAAAGTTGTAGCTTGACAGATTAGCAAACAACAAAATTCTACATTCTACATACATATTTATGTACAGTTGACTCATTCGCACATAGCAAAGTTTAAATTGAGTTAGAAATGTAGACGCAAAAAGAAGGGAATAAGTCAACTTGGATTGAGGTGATACAATGTAGTTGCTACACTTTTATCTTTTATAGGTTGGCCCAAATATTTAGTATGGATTTCATTTTATATCTTTTGTATATATATCAATGATAAGCTCTCAAACAGACTCAAACTACGTTAGCATGTTACATGATACACCACTTAATTTTTGTGCAAAAACGTTGCAGTTTTTACTTTACCAATTAAATGCACAGTCAAAAACAGAAAATCAGCAGGAGGGGAGTAAACGGCGTCATTAAAAATGTGTCTAAAAACATTTTTTCCATAGAGCAAAATCTTGATCTTACTTTGTAAAAAATATTGAAATTCAATAAAAGCAAATTCAGTCTTACATAGTTTTGGAATAACAAATTAAAAACTAATTTTAAAAAGTCTACGTTGAAGTATAAAATACAAACGAAATGTCTGGAATAAAAAGTTGAAAGGCTCTTTAATTTTTTCAAGGCTGAAACAGAATTTTGTAAAGTACTTTCCTTATCCACATTGCAAAAGTTTGAAAGATTGAAGAATTTTTGTGAAAAGCTGTTCAAAAGTCAGCCTAGTTAAGGACCCCGGACGCAACACATGGACGAATGGCTCTCCGGGGGATTGGGCTCAAAATCGGTACAGAGGTACTCAAGA